>JAUCMS010000055.1:10752629-10784713 GCA_032357445.1 Enteromius radiatus
TATACAAGTTTCACTTCTTGAATGGAATTAGTGAAATAAATCAACTTTTTGAAGATATTCTAATTATATGACCAGCAGCTGTATAGGTAATAAAGGCATCTGTGTGGCTGGATACTCGATCACAACAGACCTCCTTCACTTGTTAACTGCTTCTGGTTTCCTCTGAAAGTTTCTCCTCTGTCCCTTGTTACACCCCCAGCTAGTGATTAACTGTAGCGGTCAGCCTGGGTGAACTCAAACAGAACTGCTGAAAACTTAATGATGAGGAATGGGGCTCTGAGTTTTTCTTTCCCTGAAGACCTGAATCCCCCCTCATAAGCCAAGCCGAATATATATGCCAGTTTCATGGAGCTGCAAGCAGTGACCTGCATCCGTGCTGTAAACGAGTAACTAAAACTCTGTATTAGAGATTGATTAATTAAACTCACCCCGGCTGTCACATTTTTTAATAACGTGTTTGCCAGGATAGTCCGAAGAGATTCCTGGCCATGTGACCTTAGGGCGCTAATGCAGAGTAATGTTGAAAGACTAGCCGACAGGCAAGAAACCATGAACCCTGTGCGATCACGAGTCACTTGGCTGACGACCTTGCTTTTCCAGGCCATTTCTCTTTTAGCAGACCTTACATTGTAAAATGGGACAGATCAGTTTGAATTCTCAGGCTTACTTATGGTCTTAAACCTAAAGTTTTAGCGATCTGTGGGAAAACTTGTCTTAAGAAGCCTGCCTTTGAGATATAGGTTACATAAAAGGCTTTTCATTAAAGCCCCGTTCAGTCACATTTGAATTCAGATGTCTCCCATGTCAGGGTTTACTACTGTGAGTGTGAGAAGCTTGAGACACTTAAAGAGACTGCTTTTAATTTTTGTAAGTGTCTTTTTATTAACTGTTAAAGGGTTAGATCACCCCAAAAAGAAAATCTTGTCATTAATTACTCACCCTTGTGTCAATCCAAACTCATCTCCAAAACACAAATTAAGATATTTTTGATGAAATCGGAGAGCTATCTGACCCTCCATAGACAGCAATTCAAATAACTGAAATGATCCCAGATCCAGAAAGGTATTAAAAACATTGGTAAACCAGTCCACGTGACATCAGTGGATCAACTTTAGTTTTGTGAGTTTATGAGAATATTTTTTGTGCACTAAGAAAACAAAAATAACATAATTTCCTCAACCATTTTATAGAGTTTTACACACACTTTAAAGTATTTGACGTACGCATGCATTGTGATACTCTCTAAAATACTGGAAGACATCACTCAGGGGAGAAGAAAAGTATGTTAAATTATGTTATTTTTGTTTTCTTTATTCTCATAAAGTCACAAAACTACATTTGAGCCACTGATGTCACATGGACTGTTTTACCAGTGTATTTACTTCATTTTGGGGTAAACTAACCCTTTAAAAGAGCAGCTAAGCTACATTCTACTCATTAGAACAATCAGCTATGTTAAGCTAAGTTTTAAAGAAATGCTACATGGAAAAAGCTGACTTGCTACATTTAACCTACTTACTTATGTGTTTATGTGTGTATTAAAATAGAAAAATAGAACTACATTTATGGACAAGGGTATGCTACGCAGAGCCCTGTGATATTTACACTTACAAATTGAGACTGTCTCATTTCATTTCAGTACTCATTTCAGAAGAAATGAAGGCATGAGAGAGAAGAGAACCAGATAAATTCACTGCTATGTATGAATCTCTAATAGTGTCCCGTGGATTTTTCAAAGGGTCAGCGTAAAGCACACACACACACTAAAGCTATAGATCTGATATCTCTAGCTCCGATAAATCGTGGACATGGCAGGCTGCATGCTGAGTGTGATATGTCTTGGGGGCAAGTCGGGATCAAACACCTTGGAATTCAATGTCGAGAACTAAAGAAGACCTCACCACACATACACACAACACTCACGTGGCCACAAGCATACCAATTCACTGTAGTACAAACAAGACACACTGGCATACATACAGTAATTGATATAAACCACAACTAGAAATGCATGCATGGCATTCGACAACAGAATATCAACACAAGCCGCATATTAAAAAGCATATCATTTCATCAAACACTTGCGCTTATGAAGTAAAGTGAAGTGCTTGCGCTGTATTTAAAGTGTCATAATATATAAATAGCATACAATGCATGAAATGAGCATACATTAAGTGTGAGTTAAGTACTTTAATTATTATTTATACTCACATTAAGTGCATATAATATAATATAATGTAAGGTTTGAAGAACAGATGGCTATATCAATTAATAACATGGGATTTTTTGTTATACTCTATAGGTATGCAGCTGCTATTATATTTATAATTACATTTTTGAGAATTTATATATATATATATATATATATATAATTATTATTATTGTATTTTATTCAGTGCTGGGCAACTAGTAATCGCGATTAATCATATTCAAAATAAAGGTTGTTATTTAATATATGCATGTGTGCTGTGTATATTTATTATGTATACATATAAAGACATACATCTACAATATATATATTTTAAAAATATTTACATTAACATGCAACATTTTAAATTCATATAATTTATATTATATATACATATATTTAATAAATAAACATATTTTTCTATTTTTGTGTATGTATATATACATATTAAATATACACAGTACATATTTATGCAGACAAAAACATTTATCTTGGATGTGATTAATCAGTATTAATGATTATTATTAATTATTATTATATTATGATATACTTCCTTATTTTACTGGAATGCCTGGATAACAAACAAGCCTCACAAAATTAAGATGTGTAGTCATGGCCTGAGACAGCTGCTGACCTATTACCTCATTACACTTATTATGCAGATCTATTCACCTGACACTAAGCAGACTGCAAGGACAACCTTCCATTTGCATAAACGCAAAAAATAAATAAACAAATAAACAACTGACCTATCTCTCACAATGTCACGATTTTGCTAAAGCAGACACAATTCTGACAATTCTTTTAAAAGGACAGTGGCAAATGGTTAAAAGCATTAATTGTCAATTGATAATAAAGTTGCAGTGCTTAAGTACAGTCAGCTTAGCATGTGGCAAAACATCTTGAAAAATACGACAGAATGAGTTATAAAACAGATCTGTTCCAAAACCTTGTGAGCTGATTTGATGTCTGCAGCCTACACCGATAACTAACTACTGAGACTGCGCATCCTTAACTGCTATTGATTTGGTACACTACCTAGTGAGCAATTGTAAATATCACATCTTATAGTTGTTGTCGTTTCCAAAAGATATAGTACATGCATTGTACACTTATTAAACTTTTTTTGAAAACAGACTCCTCTAGACTTAAACAGTTGAGTTTGACCATTTTTTACCATTCAGCCGATCTCTGGGCTAGCGATAGCACTTTTAGCTTAGCTTAGCATACATTATTGAATCGGATTAGACCATAGCATCTCACTCAAAAATGACCAAAGAGTTTCAATATCTTTCCTATTGAAAACTTCTACTCTTCTGTAGTTACATTGCGTACTAAGAAAAATGAAAAGTTATGGCTGTACTCTCATTCTACTTAAGCAGTGCGCAGGTGAGCAGTGATATCACTGTGTCTGCTGCAGCCACAGTACGGCAGCAAAGCCAGAATCAGATTATTACACCAGAATCAGAGTATAGTATCTAGTTATATCACCTTAGAAAATCAACAACTTTTCATTTTCTGTTCTCTATTTTTGAGTGAGAGATGCTAACTGTCTAATCTGCCTACTCGGTTTAACTCTTGGGGAGTTGGAAAATTAGCCTATTTTTTTTAAAGGGGCATGTTCCTTTAAAAACATACAGGACCACCTTAAAAGGCTGTCTGGGAAAGTAGCTTGAATAAGCAGACTGTGAGCATGTTTGCTAATATAGTTTAATGCAACAAATATCTCCTCCGCTGGTATCTTATTAGTTCTTCCTTGTGAGTATGACTTGAATATGAAGCATGCAGGACTGTTCACTTCCTCCTAAAGGAGGATGTCTGTCGTGATCACTGTTCACCTCGGCTGCAAGGACAAAAAGCATCAAAAGCAAGGGATGAGATGCATAAGACGGACTATGTTCTTTAAAATTGAATTTTAGACCTCAATTGTGCTTGGCTAATCCCTCATTCACATACTATTCTCCATAAGCAAACACTTCAGATAATTCACTTCCCATCAGGATGTATTACGCACTGAAAGGCAGTAAGGTCTCTCCGAATCAAACTAGACATGACAGGTGAGGAGAGACTCCTGCTGTATATTACACAGAATGGAGGATCTGCTGTAGTGCTGCTGGATTGTTTGGGGAGTTACTTAACTACATTTCGGTATATCTTAGATGAAGTCATCTATGTCTCTGATGGAAGAAATATATTGCACCCTAGTCTGTCACCCAAAGGTTGCTCTGTCATATCTCAGGAGACTTAATGGACCTGCAGGCAATGTGTTTTTGCTTTTTCATAAGTTTCTTATTATATAACTTCAAAATAAACACAAACAACATTAATGTGGAACGCAAAGCCCCAAAAAAAGTATGGCCTTGAAAAACTTATTTTGAAACATCTTTGAGTTTTGAGAAAACAAAAATGAGCAAGAATACTGATTATTATTTTTATTGCTATTATTTATTTATGTAAATATTTTATTCATATTGCAATTTTATTTATTTAAATATTGTTTAAATATAGCTCAAATTAATATTTTGATTCAGTATCATTTCACTTACAATAGCTTTTATTTCACTAGTTCTCACTTCCTCTGCGATAAAGAAGCTTGTTTGGCAGACTGTCCGGGGGACAGGCAGGGAGCCCGGCGGCCTCCGAGCCATAGGAGGTTTAACCCCCTAGGAGGTTAGGGTCAACAGATGCTCGGAGCCCAGCCTGGTCCCCGCATGCCCCCCGGAGGAAGTGGAGAACCTGGAAGCAAGGGACCCTTCGCGAGGGTCAGCCTCGGTTCAGGTGGCGGAAGGGGAGGCGGAGGAATACAAAAACGTAGATGCTAAGGAAGGGAAATAAGCGATATTTAAGGCGGAGGAGAGGAGATTCGCGGGTAATCAATAATGATGAGATTGGATGCACCTGAGAATCGTGCGTGATTCTCCTGAAACTCGATTAATAGGTTAATCGTCATTATATGATACATACATATACTGTCACGGTGCAGGGGCGGGAAAACACGAGCACAGATTGGAGTTCACGAATAAACAAAATTAAAAACGGGAAAACAGGCAGGGTAATCCACACGCAAAACAACATCAATACAGGACAACATTGACTTAAAAAAAAAAAAGATACTTAAATAGTGACGGTAATGAGACAAACAAGGAAGGCACACCTGAACACAATTGACAATTAAAAGAAACTAGGTCACACAAAGACAGAGCACATGGGGAATAAAAACAAACACAAAAACAGTCCGGGGCGTTACATACATATATACACGCACATAATATAATGACACAATTGTGTATGTACTGTATATACACACTCACACTATCTATCTATCTATCAGTCTATTTATATTTCTACTGATTTTAGAAACAAATTTTAATTATTATTTATTATTTAAATATTGATTAATTATTTAATTTTATTGATGCTGAAATATCACATCTAATGGAGTGTGAGATACTGACAAGTGTTTTATTCAGTTGTTTCTGTTATTTTTTCCCAATTCAATCGATTATTGCTGTCCACGTAAAAACTAAACGATTCAACAGAGAAGTTAACCTAAGATGTAGCCTTTCCTATACATTTTAGCATATTACTGAACTGACCAGCAGCTCTATTGACAATTTTAGCGAAAAAAAACCACACAAAAAAACAGGGATATTGGACCTGGCTGCAGTGGCTTATCTGAAAACGGCAGTACTTGCAAGAATGTGGGAGCTCAATCGACTGCATCCACTTGTGGGATCCTTTTCATGCATATGGATGCTCAAGCGCAGGCTTCTGCGAGTGATCGATTGGAGCGTGTGAGTGTTGCTGGAGGATGGGTCAGGGGTGATGACTCACATGCCCTCATCACGGAGGGTGAGTTTTATTCAACTGCTGTCATATGTTTGGGTGTGCTTGACCGATTAGAGGCGAGAGATCTCATTAACGGGGCCTCGGGGGACAAATAAAAAGAGATCGCTGTAGGACTGTAATTAATTTGGCATCTTGATCCAGATATTCCGCTGAAGGAGTCTGACACGTTACAAAAGCAGGCTACTTAACAGTACTATCAGATTTGTGTAACAGCATAGCGCTTTTAAAAGACAGTTAAGATTATTTAAGATAACAAATGAGAGATGTAAATTAAAGGAGTAGTTAATTAAGTAATTAATTGCAGAAAATGCACTCACTGTCAGGCCACTTGTGAGTGATATAATGCTACATTTATCGAAATCTGTTTACATAAAGAAACAAACTCACATACATTTTGGATGGCCTGTGGGTTAGTATAATTCAAGCACATTTTCATGTGTTTGGGTGAACTATTCCTTTAACTGCAGTCAAAAAACTGCATAATAACCATAAGTGATGAATTCATGACTGTTTGAAGATGCCAGCTCATACCTTTCCTGTCAACGGACGAAATGAAAGCTGAAAGACAGCCAGAATGGATCCATTTAAAACCCATCACAGTTCTTGAGAGCCGAATGTCCCAGCAGACAAACTCCCAGTGCTGGGTCTGCTGCTGGTTTCTATTCTAAAAACTACGGTCGCACCAAAATGACAGATTCCTCTTAAAAGACTAAATGACCCATAATCAGTACTAAATCACAAGTGCACTTGTTAAATAATAGACAGCAGTAATAAAGGGTGCTTTCACATCTGTGGTTCGGTTCATTTGGTCCGGACCAAGGGCAACAAATGATACATTGTAGCATTTTTCTGCCGTTTTAGGTTCGTTTCACACCATACTGATTGCTCTGGTCCAAACCAGTTGAAACAAACCAAAATGCAGTCATGTTACAACATTTACATCACTTGTTGGCCAGGTGTGCCATTAAAAGTATTTCGTAAACTGCTTTTTAATTGGTCAGAATTAGGAGGAGGAGACAACAAGCCAGTAGACAACATGCCGCTATTTAGTATGGAGGGACGACTGCGCTGGCTGATTGTATCGCTGGTCGTCGTATACTATATAGTTTGTATACATCACTTTAGACAAACTATACATTTCCAAATTTCGATGAGGCTCCGCACCTCCTCACAACTCCAAGTTGGTCCGCGAGCTGCCATGGGGCTATGTTGCTAAAGCAGTAACTGTCAACAAATACATCTCCACAGTGCAGCTGACTACGGCAGCTGGATTAGTCCAAAAAGGCGCAGTACTTTTTGCAGTTGGGTCTGTTCGAGTTCGGATAATGTTCTCACCACAAACGAACCGCTCCAGTGTACCAAGTAGGAAAACTCTAGCGCGATTCAACCGAACTAAATGAGGCAGGTGTGAAAGCACCCAAAGAAGCAGAAGCCTCCTGAACAGCCAATATTGCAAAAAATAATTGCTTATTAAAAAAGGTTTCCCTAAACAATCCCGCAACAGTCCAGAAAAGCCAAAAAAAAAAAGTCTGATGTAAGTCTAAAAGATTCACAAAACAGCCTTAAACTCAACCATCAGTTATCAACTTGAATCAGAGTCATGATTTAAGAATTGACTCACTCACTGAACTATGAGTCATTTTTCAATTATGTCTGAAATGAAATGAACCAGAAATCAGTTATTAAAGTTATGTCTTTACTGTTCTTACTGTTGCTTATATGATAATAAATACAAATATATATATACAAATGATGATATGTATTGTATAAGATCCTACTTTTATGTTGAATTAATTACATAGGCCTATATATACACAAATTAAACACTGAAATGATTGTTGTTCAAATCCCTGAGGCAAAAATAACTTTGAGGGATCACTTTAAGGGATGATTCACAGTGTGATTCATTCTCTAATGAACGGTTTAGTTGTTTAGACATCATGTTGAAGTCTTTTCAATACTGACCTCAGATAACAAGGTCTGCCGGCGGGAACAATATTGGCTTGTTTGAGATGTGAGACTTTTAAAGTCGCTTCCGACAAATGATTCAGTAAATGATTCAGTATAAATACGACAACAAAAGCTAGATATACTTAAATCAAATCTACATATACTACATACATACATACTAGTGCATACTACGCTTGATGATATGCAGGTAAACAATCTAAAAAAAGACCAATTAGCAAAAGCCTTTACTGTTTTATTGACACTCTTGTTGCTGTTTCCTAAATATTTAATGTTCCTCAGTTTGCAGCATTACATTATGTGGCGCTAATTCAAAGGTAGCTAATTTACTTGTGTATCATTCATGAGGCTACAGGCACATACACTGAAAAAACATAGAAGTTTGTGTGAAAAGGATTATATTAAAACACCTCCTATTTTAATGTGCAAAGAGATCTACAAAAAAGTCATTTAAAGGTTAAAATAAGTAACAATTTATTCGTTTTTGTAATTCAAATACACTGACGTTGGTTATAAAATTATATAATAAATATTTTTTTATTAGTGAAATCAGAATTTTAAAAAATATGCAAGAAACTCAAAATTTCTTTTTACATTTTTATATTGAATAAAATATAAAATAGTGATTGAATAGTAATTGAAAAAAATTAAAAATAAAAACATAGAATTAAGAAAAAAACTAGATATAAAGAATAGCGAAAAATAAACTTGTATCTCACAAATTTGTGATTTTTTTTTTTTTTTTTTGCAGATTTATTAAAAAAGAAAAACTGAAATATCACATCAATAAATGTCAGAGCAAATAAGATTCATGAGGTCAAAGGAAGTGCCTGAAGATCTCAGAGACAGAACTGTAGCAAGGCACAGATCTGGCCAAGGTTAAACGGGATGACCAGAACCCTTCCTAGAGCTGGCCGTCCGGCCAAACTTAACAACGACGATCCAGACTCTTGGCAATAAGATCATCTTTGCAAGCCTAAATTTATACCAGTTTATAATGCTTGTCTCCATCATCTGATGAATAACTGATGCTGTGATCTTCTAAATCTAAATTAAGTTGTGATTACCACCTGGTCTCTGTACACAGCTTCGCTATGACGTTAATTGCACCAAATAGCAACGAGTTTTGAATACAACACAATCTATTACGAGCCTAATAAGACAGAAGTTGCTAAGCTGAAATATCACAGCATTTAGTGAATTCGCCCCTCAGCATTCTTCCTGTCCTACCATTACATTCATGGGAACTTGATGCAACCAGTGTGAAAACTCTATGGGATAATTTCCTAGATGTTCGCAACAGTTTGCAAACCCCAAATTTGCTAAGATATTACTTTCAAAGTGGCTTTTTTCTAGCTTATTTCTCTGCGGAGGTTCATAAATGCTGTTGATTAGCCCAATTACTGTGGTGTAATCAGCAATTTGATGATGTGGATGTTTCCAGCACACTGCAGATCCTTACATAAGTGCAGTTTGGCGCTCCGAGCAGGGGCCTAAAACACCCATAGTCTGCAGTTTAGCGAAATCTACAAGCTGAAGACAGAACTGCATAAACCCTACAACAGCAAGTTTCAAGAATAGCCCACAAAACAGACATATATTGTTTTTTGTATACTCCTCCAGGTGCAAAATATGGTATCCATAGCTGTTAATGTAGCACTTTCAGACAATTTCATTATTTCTGCTCTTAATGACATGGTTTATTAACTACTCTTTCAGTAATTTTGAGGAAAAAATCAATTGCAAAAACATCTATTCAATGAAATTTTTCTTGTTTGATTGAAAAACAAATCCTAATGCATGGCTATGTTTGAATTGGGCACCAATGGAAAACCAACGTAACATTACTACCGTATCTTATAACATAAATTTCACCTGCTGCTGCCGTTGCTTGCATACAGTATGACAGTTTCCACCATCTAAATACTTTCAAGCACATTCAAGAAACACGCAGCCCTCTCTTTGTGCTAAAACATATGCCCTCAGGTGGACTGACTCCACTCATATCTCTTCACTGAGTCAATACAGGGTGACAGTCACACCAGTGCACTGACCACATTTCATCTCAGTAAAAGAGAGTTGGCGTAGGAGGCTGGCATGAAAACACAGATGTTTTTTTCACTGCCTCGGCTACAGGAAAGAATGAATATCATCCCTCCCCCGTTTCTCTGACTGTGCTATGGCTGTGTATTGATTAAGACTGCAATGCGACGCTTCACCTAATCTAATGCCATAATAGGAACCTGGAGGTGGCAATCATACCCTGAATGCCAAACAAATCAAGTCAATTTACACACATGCACATCCACATTCATACTTCATTTATGGTTCATTCTGAAAAGTCGCACTAAATCGTTTTGTTTTTAAAGCAACATGTATTTAAATTTTTTTTTTTTATCAAATCAAAATCTGAAATCTGAAATACATGTATATTTGCATTGATTCATCATTCAAAACAATCACAAAATAGCATGTATTTACAGGTTTTAAATTTCAATTCATAAAGCCCTTCCCTGACTCGAATTGTACTTTCAGCTCATTTATTCTAAAGCAATTATTTCCTTGCATTATTTATTTATTCAGATCATTCAAGTATGCAATTACTTCAGGGCAACTTAATAGTAAAATCATTATTTTCTAAATTGAAAAATACACACATTACACTTCATTCATGGTTCATTCTACAGACTGATCACTTTGTTTTCCTAAACAACATCATTTAAATTTTTCCTGAGACAAATCAAATTCATTTCGAACTGAAACTGCACTTGAGTTAATTTACTCTGCCAGAAAACAGTCTTATTTATTCATTTATTGCATTATTTATTTATTCAGATCATTCTTGTGTGAAGCAATTGCTTTAAGGCACCTTATTAGTAAAGCCATTAATTCCTAAAATCAAAACAAACAAAAATCTAATAACATGAAAATTATTAATTAGATTTTATCTATGCACTTGCAAAAACAGTCAAGACACTACAAAAGCAGGCAGCTTCTGGGTGATTAAATCACAAAACTGGTAAACAAAGAAAGCAAACAAGTGAATCCAAACAGCATCCCACATCTCAAAATCCAATAAAGGCATCAAACGTCTTCACTTAAAGCAATTTGTTCTTTTTCTATTAAACACACGCCCCCCAACATCACCTTTGTCTGTTCTGCTCTAAACTCAAGTGAGTAGCGGTCAGAGCGCTTTAAGTCTTTCGTCTATATTACAAGCTTGATGAATGAGGCAGGCGTTACCTTTGCCCTGGCGCAGTCTGCAACTGGTGACCAATAAAATCATTATCTGAACCGGATTGTGACGTCTCCTTTATTCTTCTCCTTCATGAAATATGCATGAATATGTTTCACACTTCTGACTGGATGAGCTGTTAAAATATACATGCAGTCAGTGGGACTGAATTATTCTTAACATTTACTTGACTGCGATAAAGTGCTTCATTAATGAGCTCAATTGAAAGTTGTTTGAGTGTAAGGCACACACAATCCAACTTAACATCAACTATATTTTATAATGTGTGATGACTTTGTGATACGAAGCACTGCAAATTGTTTGCAATATTGTGATCAAATAAGGTCCATAATCTGTTTTCAATAGTATAAATCACAGTTCTGTCATTTTTCCAACTCTTGGAAAGTTTAGCAAAGTTTAGTATGGTAGTATACATTACAATGATAATGTTTTTTCAAGAATGAGCATTCAAGAAATACTGCACAGATCAATACAGGTGGAGCTGGGGAGGAGGAGGGTTTCTAAAGAGCGCTGCAACTGCTACAGCAAACATTAGCCGAGTATTTTAGAATGTTGAGCTAAAAGTTCATTGGAAAAAGTAACCAATCAGCTGTGCCATGCGAGTAATGATGTCATTATATCAGATTGAGTTACCTATTGGACTGCACCATCTAGAGTTTCATGACAGAGCTTTGTGTTTCACACATAAATCAATTACTGAGTAAATCATACTCTTGAAATGAACCTGAGAAGAAATTTCATATATTGTTATCAAAATTAGTGTTGATTTTGACTGTGAAGATTCATCAGAGGTACATGTGATAGCTTCTTCAGGACTCCTCTTATGAAAATGATTTTATTTAGTGCTGTCAAATGATTAACTATGATTAATCGCATCCACAAGAAAACAAAAAAACATAATTACATTGTGTATATTAATTGTATAGCCTATATATAAAACATAAAATATATAAAAATACACAATACACACATATATTATGTTACTAGTTTTATTAGTAAAAGTGTAGTATGATTTCTGTTGTTGTTGTTTTGTTTTTTTTCCATACTAACAACTACTTGTTTAACCACACTTTTACGACAAATACCATGGTTAATCTATGGTTAGTGTAGAGAGCCTACGGTGTGGTTACCAAGGTTTAACTATAGCTATATTTCGGTTTTATTTGTACTAAAATCATGGTTAATTTTCTTAAGGGTGAAAGAAGCTAGCAAACTAGTCACGCTCACCAGAGGATGTTAGCATTTCAACATAAAGCAACATTAGAAAACATAGCATTTAGTGACACTTCACTAATATAGTAAAACCTATTAGCGTTTTGTTTATGCTAACTACGCTAGCAGCAGCAAAAGATAACTGGGTTCCCCTAAATGAACTTCATCTACACTACATTCTGACAGAATTTCTTTAAAAAGTCAATGGGTAATCTACATGATACATCTACTTTAGTTTTTCTTACTAAGCTAATTGCTAGCCTTGGGCTATATTAAATCCAGGGCCAAAACAAACTCAGTGACTGACTTCCCCAGTCCCATCCTGTTTTGAGACTTCCAGACACATATCACTTTCAAATGACCAGTGTCTGCAGATCAATGAGAGGAAGGAGCGGAGGAAAGAGAAAAGACGCTACGGCAGAATTTCAGGCTAAGTAATCCAAGCACATATTTTCTATGTTGTCAGGGACGCTCTAAAATTTCAAAAGACAGCGAAAGGAATCAAGCGTCTACTGCCTCAGCTTAAATTGATCTGTGAACACTTGTGACTACACAAAGAAACAAACGGGGGGGGGGGTCTGGGGAATACACAATTAATATCTGATGTACAAGGTGACGAACAAAGCAGTATCCAGTCAACAAGCTCAGTACAGTTAAACTGCTAAAGCCAGACAACTCACTTCTCCTGAAGTCCAGCGCTGGTGATTACACTACAATATAGATCATTTTTACCTCTCCAACCATTTCTACATCTCTACTCTCATAATCTCTGCTGCAGATGAAATAATGCTGTGTCTGATCTCTTTTGCAGCTGAAAATGTGAATGCTTTCTTCAGATAAATACGACACCCATTATTTGATCCAATTACAAGCCGGCTATATTTAGTATCTGTAACAGACACTCAATTATTAATGAGACATGAAATGTAAGATAACCCAGTGGCAGTATTTCTGAGACTCAAAAGGAGAAAATCTTTGCACAGCATAAACACGAGATAGCAGCAAATTAATCAGTTCAGGACAATCCAGAAAAATCTTTCATCCAGAGATTCAACACTATTGAAAATGCTTCTGAAAAGTCTGACAAATTTCTATTCATTTAGAATCATTAGCGGTTCCTGTTTAGTGCTCAAGAGACCCAAGTGATTATTGATTAGCCCTCAAAACAGATTCAATTACAGGCTACTATATCCACTAAAAGTCAGCACAGTGCTGCCAAAAACTGTGTGCAAGTGAATTCCTTCTGGAAGTGAATTTGAATCACTCCAAGAGATTAAAGAAACGACCATTGCTTATTTCATGTTTATAGCAGTGAGTCAATGCATAAACAGGGCATAAACGATGACAAATGCAAATTATAAAATGTAACTTGCCATATAATCATGCATAATTAAAGTAAGAGAATGCTTATGAACCATTAAAAAAAGTGAAGAAGTTTCACCGATATTAAAATTCTGGTCAATACAGCTGCTTGTTATTTTCAGTTGCCAATAAATCACAGATATTAAACAAGCTAAAACCAGTTAACCAGCCGATGGTTTATCAAAACAATAAAATAATACAAATAGACAATTTTCAGAATGTGAAATTTTTGAGGCTGCATGACATGCCCTCAACCTTAAAAACCATGACCAAAGCTATGCAAAACTACACCAGTGTTTCCACAACACTTCATATTTGAAATGTCTCCTTTGTCTAACACCCATTTCAGGTCTTGGAGTCTCTACTAATATGCTGACCCAACCCAGTCTCATAAAAATATGTACCTCTGTGCACTTTTTGTGCAACAAAATGTTTACGTGCCTCACTATACATTTTGCCGCAGTTTCAAAGAGAAATGTCCACTGAGTGGCGCTAAAACACAGGTGAAATACGTGGACTCCGGCACATTTTTATTACGTTGATATAGGTACATATTTCTGTGTTTTTATTACGTTTGGTATCCTAGGACTGTCCCTAAAAGTTAATGCTCTATCTTGTTGGAAATATGCCCTACACCAAATCCAACCCTACACCTACACGATTCACAAATTCAAAACTACTGTATATATAAAGGCATTTGTTGATGCAACCGTGTAATTTCAACTTCCTTTTACACAGCTTTGAACTCTTTTGTTGATCCGTAGTTACACAAGATTCAAACCGAAGCTCCTCGACTCTCAAGTACAACTCTGTACTCCGTGAGCTACCGAACAAACCGACTGTGTATGTAAACCCATACATAATATGAAGCTGGATATGTGTGGTGATAACATTTAAAAGCATCACTTTTCAAATATCCCAGCATATCAGCAAGTCATAACATGATATTCTTCAAGTAACTGTGTAAAAAGTACACTTTTATTAATCAAAACCTTTTCGTGAAAAGGAATAAAAGATGTTTTGCTGCCTCTAGTGGAAACTGAAGTGATATGTATTTGTGGGTACATATTTCGTGTCTCACTAAAAAGTGCACCCAGGTACATTTATGCCATTAAACCAGGTAGGATGATCACAAAAATCAGGTTTGTTTGATTAGACATGAAAAATATGCAGTGTTTGGGAATCCAGAAACGTGATTTGAAACTTCTGGCCTAGACTACATTAAACATCTGGTTCTGTGGGTCCTGAAGTAAAGCCGAAATGAGGCATTAAAGAGACATCTAATCAAACTTCAAGACTAAGATGTCAACATGACAGGTTGCATGACGTGCCCTTAACCTTAAAAACACATGACCAAAGCTATGCAAAGTTTCATTACTTATGGATTACATTTGGTTCTGTTGATCCTGCAGCAAACTAATAGTGTAGCATTACCTTAAACAGGCGTAGGATGTTGGCCACCATGATGGAGACGGAGCTTGCAGCTGCGCCTATCACACCAATAATCTTGTCCGGTTTGGCAAAGATGGGCTGCTCGCCACTGGCGCATCGCACATCAGTAGAATCGCGTTCGATGAGTGCCTGCACGAAAGTAAGCGACTGTTCCAGGGCGTAGGTGTCGCGTGAGCAGGTGTCCAAAATACGCGCCCCCAGGGTCACATTAGGCAGCAGGTCGGGGTCTTTGTTGATGAGGTCGATGGCGAAGAGCATGGCCTCTAACCGATGAATACCCTTCTCCTTCTTCAGTTCTCCACAAGGGGCGCCACGCTCGCCTCTAGCGTGCACCGGGAACAGACCTCCCAGGATGATATCACCGTCCAGTCGTATAGAGTGGGCATATTCGGGAGCAGGGGGCATCAGTGGATCCGTACGCTGGCTGACGGATCCGGCCACCCCCGTCAGCAGAAGAAGACAGCCATACCATTCAAAGGCACTCACCATTGCGGCATAAGTTAGATCCAGACGCACAAGCAGCAGTAGGGACGCAGTTACAAAGGTGGGAAGCCAGCAGGGACGGAGCACAAAAACTGAACGGGGTCATCAGTGCCCCTCACTGGAGTGATAACGCAATCCAACCACAAGGAGACCATCGGATATGTTTGGAAGTTTATGGGTGGCAAACGAGGAAGGACGCCGCAAGAATGAGATGATGGAATAGGAGGCAATCACATAGTTGCTAACTCCTCGATTACAGAGGTCACAGACCATTAGAACCCTGTGTGAGAGGGAAGAGCAGAGGAATATGCCTTCATCAGCTAAGATCGGGCACATTATTTATCAGAACACACATATGCACTGCACAGCAGGGAGGCTCTAAGTGTGAAAAATGGAGAGCGATCAGTGCATTTGTGTATTCGCTAAACACATCTGATCTGACAATCGACTTTTAAAACGTGCATGTGTTTATGCATAAATATGCATGCATAATTAGCCTGTCTAACACTTTGGTTTGGAATGTCTTTATACAACAAGTGAGCCGATGTGCTTTGCAAATGCTGCCTGGAATCGATCCCAGTGAGGAGAAGTGAAGAGTCGAAAGCAATGCAGAATAAGTTTATGATTCCTCCACTGATTCCTTGAAGTCTAATAAAAATCTTAAAGGGACAGTTCATTTGCTGACACTTGATGTCATTCCAGATGCATTTATTTCTTGCACAGACCACTAATGGAGATGGCTGGAGACTGTAAGTCTCAGTCAGACTTGGATGTCACATTCGATGCATCTTTTTTCTATGTGAATGTGACTGAAAGGGTCTCTTTTTGTGCTCGACAGAAGAAAAATTACATTTAGGGGAGTAAATTACGACATTTAAACTGGCCCTTTAAGCAGGTACAGTGTAAAGTATGGGCAATGCATTCAACTCCATCAAATACCATCTTAATTCAAGCCGTTATAATTAATAAATACGAACGAATAGCGCAAACGGACAAAACTGTTTTATAAAACCCCAATAAATGCCATCACAGCAGTGGTCAGGAATGAAGGAATAGCTTTGCACAAACTGTTGTTTTCAACTAATCAAATAAAATTACCCGAACTTTTAAACATTTAACTAGGAGAAAAAAACATCGCCCCTTGTTTAATTATCACTATTGATTAAATGCATTCAGCATCACCACGAAGCAGTTCAGCAGACCTAAGTTGCACCCAAATAGCATGGCAACAATTAAACAAATAGAAAACACTATATTATAGACTAGCACAACTCACTCTATTGCTTTTGCGAATGTAAAGAGATCATATTTAGCATGCATTCGTACCTGCAGGTGCCTGAGCTGTGCTCGTGCGCCGAACGCCGCTGCTGCTTTGATGCTGCTGGGAGGGACAGCGCGCGCGAGCCGAGCGCATCATTTCTCGTGCAAATACTCCCACTCCGTTATGATTGGTCTGACAATTTGGACGCTTTCTTCGCCCCGAGCCGCATCAACACGAACTGGAATCAATGAACTGCGAAAAACGCATGGGAAGTACTGAGAAAAAAAAGAAAAGATAATAGTTTATTTATATAGATGCTTCTTAAAGACTATGACATTTAAGTAAAAATGATTTGCTGTCTATGATGAATAGGAAAGGTGCGTGCAAAGTTATATGATAGTGCCGTTGGAAGAAATATGTGTTACTTTTCAGACGGATTAATGCAAAACAGCTGATCTGTTCATTGTGGCTTGACCGCTGGTTTGAAGAGATCAAACTGAACAGTCACTGCTGTGAATTATCCCATTGCGCCATCTAGTGTGCACATTGTGGACTTGCACTGATTCCTGCAGACTAGAAAAACTGTTAGAATGAAAAATAAAATAAATATAATATAAATATAAATATAAATAATGCTAAAATAAAAGACAAAACCAAAACATGAAGCATAAAATAAAACAAACGTTACATGAAAATCTTCTAAAATTATGTAGTACATCGTAATTATGTCGTAAAATTACAAACACATAAGCTAAAAAAATATAAGCTAAATAATAAAACTTAAGCAGTCACAATCCAACCAGCCATATACTAAATTTAACAGGGAATTTAACACGAAATTGTTTAGTTAAGATATTGTTCAATATTTTGTGTACACTAGACTGGTTAGTGCAAGTTTAAGCCTACCGATAACATTTTACAGGGACATTATAATATAATAAAAGAATAAGGCACATGTGCTTCATTACTACTAATATTCTAGTAATTTTAATGCTAATAAGCAACTAGATATAAACAGAAAAGTGGGTTTTGACAGCAAAAATACATCCCCAGTAGCCCGTAGACCTGTGCAAAGTTCAGTTTATATATGTATTTTATTTATATACATTTGTTTTTCGTTTTGTTTTCATAGTCCCAGGGTATATTTGTACTTGGCCTTATTGTGCCTCTTTACTTCCGATTTCCCGCCCATATGCCAAAGTAAATAAAGATCGCTTCCATGTTGTTTATATGATACCGGATGTTGAATTCTGTTTAACGCTCTGTTCATCTCATATTAATGGAGTATTTGATATTTGTGGTCTCATCCTAGTTTCTTTTATGAGTCTCACACGAGCCAAGGTGTATTCTCCTGTAATACTTAACGGGTAAATTTAAGGGTAAGGTGACCAGCTGTCATATTTGTAAGTCAATTTCATTTCTATCCCAATAATTTCTTTATGTCAGGTTAATAAACAGCTTACAAAACATTTAAGATAATGTTAATGTGTGTGTGTGTGTGTGTGTGTGTGTGTGTACAGCCAGAGAGACAGAGACAGATGGCACAGAATGTGTTTATTATCTTTATTTAAACAAACAAACAAACAAACAAAAATCCTAATGCAAGCAAGGATATACCAGGATTTTGCAAATAAAAAGGAGTGTGCACCTTCAGGGTGGATCTAGGTTTTGGCGGTTAGATAAAGCCCTATTGTACACATAAACAAAGGGTTTAATCAAGGCTTTCTGCATGCACCCCAACTAAAAGATCTGTACTTGCAATTGCTCAAAAGCTTTGTTTTAACTATTTATACTTGAAAGCAACGATGAGAGCCATCTACTAAAACTCAAAAATGATTTTCTCATTAGCTTTAGTTATTAGTAGGCTACCAAACTAAAATACAGTAGTATTCTATATTTCATTTTAGTCACAGCTACAACCTTTCATTAAAGACATACACAAAGTATAAGTCGTTTAAAAAACAAACCAAAGAAAGAAAAAAAAAAAAAATCTGGGCTCTCATTTAAGACATCCTGAGCAGCTTAATATGTAGGCTTAAAGGGTAGAAGAAAGTACATTTCTAACAAATTAGCAGCATTTCAATCCATAGTTGATTAGAGAGGTGATCACATGGCAGGAAAATATGAAGCAGAGCTACATTAATTTATCTACTTATGAATATTTAACATTAGTTAGACATGCTGTACATTTACAGAGCGACCTCCTACGCCTGTCCATCGTCCATTTATGAAACATTCTTCATGTATTTTTAAACTGTCGGAGAGAATACAAAAAAATGGTGGTATAAACGTTTACCAACTAATCATTTTGAGAGCTGTTTTACTTTGTCAATCAGTCAAAATCAATCTCCTTGTAAAGAGTGGATAGCAATTCTTTTACATCAGCACCCTCCAGTGTAAAAAGCTGGAACAACATTTTTGGTGCACTTCGGTTTTTTGACTAATTTGATTCCTTTACGTAAAGGTTATCCTGTTTTCTACCCACAAGTCTGTCCATATCCCTTCCTCTTCTTTCACATGGAGATAAAGCCATCCATGGAATCCAGTGCAAATGTGCTACGTGTTCAGAGAAAAACAGTCTAGATGGAGAGAAAGCATAAGTGAGAATCAAACATCATTCATCCTAAAATATATAATAACATATTGTAGTCAATAACAGGAGTGATTTAAAAGATGTGTGTACTTTCTATAAGTAGAAATAATTGGCAATAAATGGATGTTCTGACATCATGCAAAAACTGTATGACTCTTAAATTATTATGTGTGATTAATCAAGTTTTGTTTAAATAATATATGTTGTATATATATATATATATATATATATATATGCATCTATATGGACCCTGAACTACAATATCAGTCATAAGTGTCAAATTTTCAAAATTGAGATTTATGAAAGATTAATAAATAAGCATTCCATTGATGTATGGTTTGAAAGGATAAGGCAATATTTGTCCTAGATACAACTATTTGAATATCTGGAATCTACGGGTGCACAACAACTCTAAATATTGAGAAAATCACCTTTAAATAGTCTTAACAATGCATATTACTAATAAAAAATTATGTTTTGTTATATTTACAGTAGGAAATTTACTAAATGTTTCCATGGAACATGATTTTAATGTCCTAATCATTTTTGGCATAAAATAAAATCAATAAGTTTGACCAACACAATGTATTTTTGGCTATTGCTACAAATATACCCCAGCGACTTAAGACTGCACTGCTTAATTAAAAAAAAAAAAAAAAACATAAATAAGACATAAATCCTTTATTAAGATTACAGGACTGTAATAACAAGACTTGTAGGTGAACTGTCACTTTAAGAAAATGGGCATTCAGAAAAAAATCTCAATCATCATTATTCTGTGGGAAAAACCACTGGAGGCTGCCAGGGGTTTAAAAGGTCAGGCCAAAATGTGTAAAAGTTCACTACATCTACATATCTATTAAGCAGACGATGGGGAATCCCTCTCAGATACTATCTGCACCCATGAATTTAAATTACAGAGTAATTCCTATTACAGTGACCTTAGAGACTTTTGTCTGAGCATCTGAAAATAAGTACTGGCTTGGATAACAAAAGAATAACAGAAACCAAATCCAATTTGGATCCCTGGAAACAACTTGAAAGTTTAAGAAATGAAACGCAACCAAATCTCTATGTTTTATGAAGAAAAATGTCATGCAAAAAAGCCAAATGCCAATGGCCCAACTTGGTCTTAATACTTTGGTTTAAAGCAGACTTCTTCAAATGCCGTCATGGAGTGGACACCAGCATTTAGTTTAGCTCCAATACTAATCAATGAAACCTGAGCAAGCTAATAAAGTCTGCTAGAAAATTACAGTAGGTGACACTCTGCATGGCAATGGATCTGAAAAAGTTTTAATGCAAACCTCCAATGATAAATATGAGGAGCGGTAATAGTGATACTCGCTTAAGAAAACACCTCTGCAGTCTTGGAAACAAAATCTTGTGAAACGGCCGAACGTTTGATTCTGTGGAGCATCTCATCCATTATAGTCTGGAGGAATGCTGCAAGCATATTAAGGCATGAAAGCTCACATCAGTTTGAAACCTTGCATCCAATTATAAGGGATTGTACCTTCATAGACATAGTCTGAGAAAGTCTTGCATCTTATTTCACAGTCCAAGATCACTATTTTTGGAACACTAAGTAGTGAGTTCTTAAGATGGCTGGATAAAATATTTACAAAGTATTATACAGTGTTATTTACAGGCGGTGGTGCTCTGTATCTAGCTACCAACAGCATTTTGAATGAGATTTTTATAATGCGAGCGGTGATTCCCAGTACTAAACTCGCCACAATTATGCCAAGGCAGAAGATGTCCAAACCTGCTCCTGGAGAGCCGCTATCCTAATTAAACTGAATCAGAACCAGCTGATCAAGGCCTTCAGGATTACTAGAAATTTCTAAGCAAGTGTGTTGGGGCAGGCTGGACTCTGCAGGACACTGGCCCTCCAGGAGCGGGATTGGACACCCCTAAGCTAAGGTGTCCTGGGTGGTTAGCAGGTTGTTTTGTAGTTGATCTGGGTGCTTACTGAGGATTTTCCAAGTCAAAAAGACGACTATGATATTCTGGTCCCTAGATACAGCTCAGCTTCCTTTCAATGGAACACTGCATGATTTTAGCAATCCTAAAAGATCATTGCAGATCACAAGGAAGGGCTTGAGGTTTTATATTTTAGCGCCATGTTGTGTAGATTTGATGTTACACTTCGGAAGACGTAAAATAGCGTGTGTGTATTCTTAAAAGAACGTCCCTCACACAGCTCCAGGCGTGAATAAAGTCCTCCTGTAGTGAATCCAATGCGTTTTTGTATGATAAATATCCATATTTCAAACATAATAAGCACTTTTCTCTCACGTCTGGTGTCTGTGGAAACCGGAAGCAGTCCCGGCGGATGAAGTAGGATGTATGGTCGCATGCACCTCTGGGAAACATAGTTTCAAAGGAAATGTTTCTTTCCTTTAGCAAAGGAAAACCAGTCTCCTATTGGCTTATAATGAAATCCTACTACATTTTTCTTTACAAATCCTCAGTTTGTGCTTCATGGTGTTTTGTTGTGTTCTCTCTCTCCACGCTCGTTGCTAATCACTCATCTGACGGCACTGGTTCCGAAAAGTGCTTATTATGTTTGAAATATGGATATTTATCGTACAGAAATGCATGGATTCGCTACAGGAGGACTCCTGGAGCCATGTGAGGGACATTTTATTATTCAAACCCATTTAAACCCATTCAAAGGTTTGGAGGGGTCTGGACAATTTTTATTATTATTACAATTGGATTCATCTGAAAGAAGAAAGTCACACACACCTAGGATGCTTCAAAGGTGAGTAAAAGTCAGGATAATTTACATTTTTGGGTGAACTATCCCTTTAAGTCTAAAGGAATTTTTCCCCACCTCTTTATAAGTCACATTTTACCTCAAAACAACACATAATGTGGGGAACTATTAATTTCCATAATGCAAAAAAAAGAATGAGTTTCACCCAAAAGTTTAAGAGGCCATTCAGATGCTTCTGCCATTGCTAAGCAACCATGACCTGTGCTCTCTACAACAACAACATGGAAGTTTCACCATAAAATAAATGGATTTCTAGCGCTGAGAATCACTTGCAGTAGCTCTGGTACTAAATTTATTTAATAATGGGTATCTCTGTACCCCTATAATCAGCTGTCCCCTCATCTTGGCTGAGCTTTCAATGTTGTTATGGAAAGGGTGAAGTTGATTTGTTAGTTCTTGTCACATGACCCACAGCGTGCTTGTGGCATTCTGAAAAGCAGAGATGTTTTCATCTCGCTGCAGTGCATCACGACCATGCGACTCTCTATTTGCAAGCACTTGCGTCTACATTTGAGTATACAAAAGACAATATTTGAGCAACCCCTAACACTTCATGGTCGCAGCAGGGGCTCCAATCCTGCTCCTGGAGAGCTAGCGTCCTGCAGATTTCTGCTCCAACCCCAATCAAACACACCCGAACCAGCTAATAAAGGTGCTCGAGGTCACTTGATAATTAAAGGTGGGTGTGTTAGAGCAGGGTGGAACAAAAGTCTGCAGGACAGTAGCTCTCCAGGAGCAGGGTTTGGAGATCCCTGGATTAGGGGCTTTAAGGCTCGCCTTAGCAAGCCACGCTAATTATCTTAAGATGCTTTTTGAATGGCAGCAACCTACCAAATGAGGGCCTTTGATCGAGTGCTTCTTCCTTGTAATTTGTCCCCACTTGCGATGGCAGTCCTGTGTCTCCGCCTGTGCGTCTCCAGGTAGACCTTTTTGGCAAACGCCCGGCCACACATATCGCAGGCGTGAAGGGAAAAGTTTTTTGTTACCCTAACCTCCGTGCAGGTCTCCTGGCTCCTGGTGATGGGCGGCCCCTTGATGACATTATGACTGCGCGTGACATGCGGGTTCTTGGACACTTGAAGGTTCTTGTCCAGTCTATTTGGTGTAAGCGGAGACTCGAGTTTGCCTGTGTTGAGCGACGTTAGAGCGGAATGCTTTCTAGTGTTTGGAGAGGTTGGGGACTCTTGCTTCTTCACTTTGGAAGATACAAGAGGATCTTGTTGAAAGCTTTTAGGAGAAGCCGGTGGGTCTTGTGTTTTATGCTTCCCGCTACCCTCTTCTTTTGAGTTTGTTTTCTTGGTTCCGCTGCTCAAGACTGCATCGGCTGGTTTCTTCACTGCCTGGTTCTCCAAGGCAGGCATAACCTTAGCTAGATAGCGTGACGACTTCTTGTGCACCACTGTAATATGGCGGATGACGTCGCGCTTTCGGCGCGACTCGTATCTGCAGATGGGGCATCTGTAAAACTTGATGTAGATGCTGTCGTTTCCATCGGTGTGCAGCTCGGCAATGTGCTTGCCCAGGTTCTGACTGGTACTGAACTGACGTTTACACAACCAGCAGTAGATCCTCTTAAAGTCAAAACTCACACCGTGGTTCCCATCGTCTTCTGAAGCTTTTGAGAAAGACTCTTTCTTGGGGAAAATCTTGTCTCTTCTCTCGTGCTTTGATTTGGCCTTCTGAGAGCTGCTTTCTAGAAGGGGCATCTTATGAACGATTCGCATGTGCCGCCTAAGCATTAACTGGGAGCTGTATTTGCGCTTGCACAGCTTGCAGCGACAGTTTGTCAGGTTGTACTGTGTCTTTTCTTGCTTCAGCGGAGAGCTTGGTGCTTTCGCTGGAGAAGGAGGACGACTGTCAAGTAAGAGAGGCTGGCCTGGTCTTGTGGCAATGTCCGGCGTGATCAAATCCCGCTTCAAACCACGATGGACCTCGTCAAAGTGGCGACGAACGTTGGCCTTGGTGGCAAAGGACTTTTTGCATACTGGGCAGCTCTTCCCAGGAGAAGGTGGTGGTTCAACAGGGTGCTTGTCCTTCACCATAGACAGCAGGCTGGTAGGCACAGTGCGCGTCTCTGTAAATTTGCGCAACTCCTCCATCCTCTGCCAGTGCATCTTCCGGCAGTGTCGTCGTACGCTGCGTCTGGAGCTGAAGTCTTTTCCGCAGAGGCAGCAAGAGATCCTCATCTCCTTAACCTCAGAGGCAGTGCTCTCCTCTTCTTCTTCCTCTCCTTCTATCGGCTCAATCTTTACTTGCTCTTCGCAGCTCTGACCTTCTTTAACAGGAGGCTCTTCGGGTTCAGTTTCCATCTCGTCTTCAAAATCTGACTGTTGGACCTTTTTGGGTGCCAAAATAGATTTGCGGCGATTTTTCTTCTCGGGTCCTGGGATCACAGCCTGGGGTGTAGGGGCTGGGTTGTCTGGCATTTCGGGAATTTCCACTAGTGCCACTTGCTGGAACACTGCATTAGGGTTCATCTCAATGGCCTCCAGCTCAATTACATGTTTTTCTTGGTCTTTTGGTGGATAGATGGCTTGAAGAAGTTCTTTGATAACTTGGCTCTGCCCACCTTGTGAAGGCTCTGTAGAAAGTAATAGCATCACAAAACAAAATTCTTATTAACAGCACTATTATTAGCTGTGTACAAATTTAAACTATATTTGCACTACAGTGAATGCTCGTGCAACGCAAAGCTACAGTGTTGAGGGTGGTTTCAAAGTTATTGCTAGGTAGTTGTTTGAGTTTTCTACATTTTTTTGACAATACAATGAAAGCCAATGGCGTCCAATGTGTTTTTGGACCACAAATGACTTTGAACAGCTGATACATTCTTCAAAATATCTTGCTTTTGTGTTCTGCATGGAAAATTAAATTCATTCAAGCTTCAGTCAACATAAAGGACAGAATTTGTATTTATATGCCTAGGTTGTATTGTTCACTTATCAAGTCAGAACTCTTAAATTGATGTACAAACCATCTGACTGAGTTTGTCGGGAAAAGCAGTAGAGCTCCTTGTGAGTGACCAGATTTGGCAGACCACGGAACAGACTTCGACAGATTTTGCACTCAAATATGGTGTCAACCTCCTTCAGCAGCATGTGTTTGAGTTGAGCTGTACCTGCAATAACAGCACATATTGAAAGCAAACAGTTATTATTAAGCAACAACATATTATGTAAGAAAAAGATATTGGGGGGGGGGGGATCTCATTGGTCCAAAACCGCGTTCATTATAGTTCAGCAAGAACAGAAAATGCTGGCAAAATGTCATACCCAGCAGATAAAAAGAAGTCTACGTGAAAGTTCTGAGATTGAAGTACCTGAGCGAAAACACTCAATGATTTGATGAATTCCCGTCTTGGAGGTCTGGAGCTGCTGCTGAAGCAGGGGTGGATCACCAGGCTCAATCGAATGCACTGAAACAGAAACCACTTTAGATTATGCTTTATGTAAAACGAGCTTATACATCAATCTTCTGTTGAACTTCCAACATTCAGGTATGAAGACAGCAAACGGTTTCAATCTGTTTGGTCCACCTTAAAAACAGAGGTAAACCTATGGGTGAGAATTCCTGTTCATTACGCGCAGTTCGCACTACAAACCAGTATTTTCATAACTAAGATAATACACCAAAATAACAGAGTAAGACGCACCAATTTGCAGAATCAGGCAGCAAAACAAGTGATTTTGTACAGCCTACATCACAACAAGGATACCAGGTCTTCTTTTGGTTTCACACCCCAAAAACGTCATTATTCCAACCGGGCTGCATTTCTTGCATTTACATTTTAATTTAAATTAAAGCCACATGTAGCTATACTCTTTGCTCACCTAAACATGATACCAACTTTAGTGCATGACAGCAGGATGGATTTCACATATTCAGATCCTGCATAATAACTATAGGAACAAACGCAATGCGTGAATAATTGCATTTTGAATGTGATTAATGCAAATGTACAAGAAAATGTAGAATTATTACATAAAGGCAGTAAAATCTTGTGAAAACAGATTAAGAAAAACTTAAAACTGAACATTATCATCTAAAATAATTTCAATTCCAATGAATAAATAAAGCATTAATCACTAGAACATAAAGAAATAAATCTATGAATGGCATTCTTGTCTTAAGGCTTTCAAATAAACCAGCAGAATGTAGATCTAAAATCATCTTTGTCTAGATGAAACTACTCAGTGTGTAGTTATAAGAGACGTCCAACAAAGACTGGAGGAAAGTGAGGCCAGGAAAAATAAGATAGTAGATCTATTTCCCCACGGACACAAGCATCTTTCGGTTTGCAACACTCCATCATTCTTTTGGACACCTGCAAGACTCTGTCATTGTTCCTTAAGGCAACTCTACAGTACACTGATAGTACTGATCTCAACTTTCTGTTATTTCTTTCCATGGATATCTACCAACTGAGTGTCACCTGGTAAAACCGTTTAATCTAAGGGGACTTCTGAGGATGTGCAAGTTACACCTTCTCATTTGGCGCCAGGTGTCTGACAGATATGGAGGATTTATATTAGCTATGAGAATAGATGAGAATATTAGATAGTAAATTCAAACTAAACAGGCTATTTAATACCATCTGTGTCCATAGTTCTCTAACTTATAACACACACACACACACACACACACACACATATATATATATATATATAAAATGGAAACTAGAACAGTTAGTAAATCCAGGTTTGAATTAAAGAAAATGTTAAACTTATAAACAACATTTGTTTTAGAATATTTCACATTTTTTAAACATCACAAATCAACAACTCTATCCATCCGGCATAAATAATGAATCGGGGTAATCGTGTATTAAATATTTTTTACAAGCTAAAACAATACGATGCTGCCCAAACACATCTTTCTGGATTAAAAGCCCATTCTGATTCTTTTCAACAAGAAAGATTCTCCCGCATTCAACTTTTATCTGGAGAGCCAGTATGTGTGATCCTCTCGGCTTCAGAACAGCTTGTCTTACTTTATGGCCATAAATTACTATAAAAACAAACAACTCCAGGTCACTGAAATTAGCAGCACTGTAGAACGCAAATAACAACCTGCTGAGCTAGAAATCTTATTTCAGCATTGATAATTATGGAAATATGCGGTAAACATGCTGGAATGTGATTGTCCAACATTAACAACCAAGTCGCCACAAGACATCACATTTAAATAAACTACATTGATAGATGCATGTAATAAATGTGTAGAGAAGACATAAATCTTAATTTCACAATGCATGTGGGTTGGCAATGTTATGTGCGACAGGATACTTAAGAAAAAAATGCAAGCAGGGGTTAATTTTATCCATTTAGAATTGATTGGATATTGAAAAGTGGACATTACATAACAAAAATTAGCCAAACATCCACTTTGGATTAACTTGCTCTGACAAAATTGTGCACAATAAGACTAGGAATGTGTATTTAAAAAGGAAACGGGGTCAGTTTTGATTATATGTTGACTTTAAGGTGCTGAGTTCCTACCTGGATTTTTGCCACAAGGCTCTTGAGGGGTTTCTGTTGTTTGGCAACAGCAGGCCTGAAGTGTCTCAGTCTGGCAGCATTTGTCACTA
Source organism: Enteromius radiatus (assembly GCA_032357445.1). Classification (NCBI taxonomy): domain Eukaryota; kingdom Metazoa; phylum Chordata; class Actinopteri; order Cypriniformes; family Cyprinidae; genus Enteromius; species Enteromius radiatus. The sequence goes on from JAUCMS010000055.1 coordinate 10,780,626, forward strand.
GTCCGGCTTTCCTGTTCTTCGCTGTTAGTAGCATCCATCTCAGAGGCCTCCTTTATAAACTTAAAAGACAATTCACAAAGTTAATTTCTTCTCAATGCTTTCGATGAAGGAATGAATCCACACGCCTCCCGCAATGCCAACAAGTTCTCCAGTAGCAAAAGTTGCACACAGAACTTGAAATATTTGCTTGTAATAAGTCGACCATGGTTGTTTATCCAGGTATTGACAAAGACAAACGGACATTACTGTCGCTGTGATGATCGTGTGATGATGAAGACCTTTCACTGCACATTTACCAAGGAAATAAATGTCAAGATGAGGCATAACGGCTATGTGCTAAAAAGGACAAAACAATATGAATTATGGAAATGTCTGTCATGCATCAAACAAACATCATAATTGCCCAGATGTAATGGAAATGAGAATGCCTGACAACAGGGCAAACTCAAAATAAAATTGCATCAGAGGTTTTAAATATCGAAAGAATAGTTCACGCAAAAAATGAACATTCAAGTCATTGTAAACATCTTATCTTGAGCTTTTTGCTCAGATTTCATCAAAAATATCTTAATTTGTGTTCTAAAGATGAACAAAGGTCTATGTGTTTGGAACAACATGAGAGCAATCTATCTATTATATACCTATCGCTTTTACAAAATCATGTCAACTCTTAATGTAATTTAAATTAGTCTAAAATATATAGATTCCTGTCACTTTTACAAAACTTTTTGGATTCCAGCAAGCAAAACTACAGCCGTACACACAGTGAAAGCAAACAAATAATCTACACTTACTAACAAAACAGTACAGCTTGTGCCAAAATACCACATTAACTTACTGCACTCATTATGTCACTACAGTAAAACTGTGGTAAACTGGTTAAAACGGCACTACAAAAGACGCCTCAAAAAACTTAAGAATGCTTAAAAATTCCAATTAACAGAAAAATCATAATAGCTAGGCTACAACTTGGTTGTGTATCATTCAACAGATTGTAGCTTAACATGTATACATTTCATATTAATATTTAATTTATTTTAAATTATACGGTTTTTTTTAGCTTTTGCATTGATTTAAATTGTATTGTGACACGACTAGTGCTTGACTTTTCTTGTCAACTGTGTCTTTATAGTCGTAACTGTGGTATTTGGGCGGAAACGGCAGTTACCATGGTAAAAGGTATTCACTGATGTGCTTCGGCGTGTACCGTTGTTTAAACGTAACCTGTTTGCTCATAAAAGCGCAAATGAAATCTATAACACGCCGTGTTGTGATTGTGACGGACATAACGTTACACCTGACTGTCCTGCCCAAACATTCGCGAGGCAGGAAGTCGCAAGCGGTGCAAGAAAGAGCACGTGTCCGTGGCCAAGCGTACAAATCAACATTAATTATGCTTCACAAAACCTCCTTCGTGCGTTTATATGACGCGATTCATCTGATGGCTGGCAAACGTGTTTGATACGAGTCGTATTGTGTTTGGCAAATCAATAAGTCGCATGCACATCTGATTATCAGGGTGGACTCGTGCCTGAACAAGTACTTTGCAAACTTCATAACAATTGATGAAATACTAAAAACACTAAAACGTGATATCATTGTGCGAGTACAAGCATAACAACAGAGAACGTCTTGAAATGACCATCACCACCCGAAAGCATCAGAGACATTTGGCCACGTGACCGGAAAAATAATAATTTAAAATAATAGACACGTGATGTGTGCCAATCCCTCCAGAAGCCTTGGGATTAAACGCGTTATGGTCATTAAAATCGTTATTAAATGAAGTTTTTAATAATCAAACACAAAATAATTCTAAATACGGTTGTTTAGAAATTCGTGGTCACGCGAGCACATTTACCCCAGACAAAAACATCATCATTTTATGTCACGCTTTTAACATATAGATCAACTGACAAAGTTGGGGAATAAATTCACACTTTTAAAGTACAAAAACGCACCGAACTTGTTTAAAAACACACTCACATTCGCGAGCCCCCATCAAAACACGTTGGGACCACAAGGGGCCAAATGTGAGAGAACAACGTAAAAAGTTCATACCCAAATCCAGCACTGACAGTCTCCAAAATAAAGCGAATACACCCAGCTGGAACGTCTGGCTGACAAGAATAGACATTTTAACACCAGTTCACACGTTTGACTGACTTACGATGAAAATTTGTGGATGCATGAGTGCGGGAACGCGCGAGGCCATTGGCAGCACGAGCATCACCAAGTCCACAGCTGCTAAAAAGAGGCAACTGACCACGAAAGACAGACTCTATCCTAGCCTATCCGTCGTAAAACACCGAAAACTGTGCGTTTGCGTTATCCGTGGCTATTACTGTCGTTAGAAAACCTGTTGGAAAAGCAGTGGTTTGCGTTCTCCCCTATGCGCAATTTAGACACGTCGTGGCGCATACACAGTTCATTTAGCCAAACTGTTTTAAAATGTAAGCGCAGGTTACATCGCCGGGTTTTTTCGGATATTCAGGCCATTTAGCGTTTTCGTGAACCAATTTGCATCGCTCCATTATTCTGTAAATCTCTTTTACACGGTTACATTGTCAGGCCAAATCTCCTCTATTGCGGACCACAATGGGCCAGATTAACTTGATGGAGAAGGAGAGCCCATGTGCAGAATGGAGCTTTAAAGCGGCATAAGAGGGACTGATGCTTACCACGGAGCGAGTGCGGCGTAAAGGCGGGCTGAGGCGAGAGCCTGATACAAAAGACGACGTTGCCACTAACTTGCAGTGCTTTCCGAGCCCAAACCCAGCAAAATATGAAATCGCGTCCTCTAAGAGTCACAAACCGAGCACGCTCGAGAGGATTTGCGCGATTTTAGAGCACGTCCGAATGATAAAGTGCTGCGCTTTGCGGCGCTGTGCCATCTTCCCGAAGCCGCTTTGGCGCACAGGTCTGGTGACCCTTCCGCCTTTACGCGTCCTCTCCTCTTCGGTGTTTTGTTTTTAAGTGCCATATTCGCTCCCAAGTAGGCCCGCTGTCTCGGTCTATCTCATCGGACGGTCGTGGCGAGTCCGAGTCAACTCTCGCTCCGATTTAAGCGCTCGGAACAAGTGCGTTTTCCCCAGTTGCACAGCCAGAACGAACGGTGACGCCATTTTCTGTTGAGAACAACCACGCTCGCGCAGGATAGGAAACGACACTGGTCCGCTGCACGATTCCGGGCCCGAGTGGGCAACTCCCGCGATTGAAATCAGCCGAGATGTGTTCGTGGAGTTCTTACCTTTTGGAAAAACAACGGTGGCTTTCGAGTTGAGACGGTCGGACGCGGTCCGGAGGTGGTTTCTCTCGCCTCTCGCGCTGACGCTGCCCTCTCGGAAGCTGCCTTTGTGCACCGCGAGGACCTCTCGGCGGAGAAGCGGCTGTTGCGCAAAGGTGCAATGGATGTTCAAGACCACCGAAATGTGGCACCCGATGTTGTCGCCGGGTTGGTGCTTCACATCTGACCCCCCACAACCCGTGCCACTAAATGAGGAAATTAACGAGCTGTTTTCATTTCGCACGCCCAAATGAAATCGTTGCGAATGCACCGATTGCAAATCCAAATTTGTCTTTCCTTTGGCGATTAAGTCGGCGATTCAATTTATGGACGATAGATATATATTTTAAAAAAATACTTTAGACATATATCTTTCCCAAATCATATTATAACGATATTTTAGCTATATTTGTATTCATTTATGAGAGATTTGTTTAAATGACAGAAACTAACGTTACTTCTTGAGAAACTTCTTTAAAGTATGTTTGTTTAAACATAAACAACATTTGGAATAAAGTCAGGCCTTTGTAGACCGTTGACAAGATTTTGTTCCCTGCTTTTGTTGATTTTTGGTATTGTTATGAAGGTAATGACGTTGAGGGTAACGGCTTTTGTTTAGTTTTTGTCTAAAAATCGAATAAAAGTTGGACTTGCTAAGTGAGTTAGCAGCTAATTAATAAGTTTTGGTAAGAACACCTAAATCTTTTAAACCATTTTGTCAAAGTAAAAAAAAAAGACATTTATGTTCTTCTAACTCTTACTTTTTTACCTATATCTTGATTTATATATGTATATATATATA
>JAUCMS010000055.1:10784813-10797396 GCA_032357445.1 Enteromius radiatus
TTTTTTTGATATATATTTTTTTATATATGTATATATATATATATATATATATATATATATATATATATATATATAGCCTATGATAATTATATAAATGCCAAATTAAAGATTTTAAGAAAAACACCATCAAACATTGAGAAGGGAAGTTAAGAAGTCTGGGTTAGAGGCATACCCAAATTTGAGGAACTGCAGCAAATGCATTTCAACTTTAACTAATCTTAAAATTTAGAAACAAATACCAAAGCACAACAGAGCTACACGTTTTTCTTTAAAATCATCCTGGGGACAGAATATTTCTCCTAATTGAAGAATCATCATCATCATCATTATTATTTATTTTATGTCATGACCATTTACGGTTTTAGCACTTAAAATAAATAAATCCTAAATTTAAATTAGTAGTTCCCTGGTAACACTGTAAAAAGTAACACTGAAATGACATTACAGCTCTTCGCAATGGAGTAAATACCTACATGTGTTCACAACTTTCAACTGTTGCCAGCAGAATTAGCATGTCATTGTTTCTACCATTGAATTGCTAATGTAAGCAGTTCTCTGTCCCTCTCTCCACTGAGTGTCTGTTCTTACTAATAGGTTTGTTGAGGTAAACTTGTGTCCAATGATAAATGTAACTCCATGTTTTCTCCATAGCAGTAATATCCAGTAAGATGTTCTCATGCATGGTTTGCATTAAAACGAAAGGATCAAAACAGATCACTTCTGCAAAGAAATCACTTTAATATTATTATTTTTTAATTGAAACCTGCTGATTTTTAGTGGATTTATAAAAATCAGTTTACACAGCTTTAGTTTATCACATTAACCATCAACCTGATCCAATATTTAAAAAAATAAAGCTTCCACAAATGACTTTTATCAGCAAAGCTGTAGTAGATCTATTTTTGGTTCTCCACAGAACCTGTCAAAGAGCAATTCCTTAGTGTAAAGAATATTTTAATCATCTGAATCCATTTCCATTGGAAAGGATGCCTGGATTTTAATATTGCTTTTGATACAGTTGACCAATGGATTTTAAATAATACACTGAGAACATGGGTCAGGGACAACATTGGATTGGTTTGTGTCTTATTTTTCAAACAGAACATTTATAGTGAAGTATCCCAAAGTTCTGAAATTTTATGTGGAGTTCCACAGGGATCCTTTTTAGGACTTTTTTTTTTTTCAATTTTCAAGCTTCCAATAGGTGATTATATACATTTTCACTCATATGCAGATTACTTACAGTTGTATTTCTTCCCATCTTGATGATTGTAATGCTTTTTTCTTAAATCATCATAATTTATTGCATTTACAATTAGTGTAGAATGCTGCAGCCAGATTATTGACACAAACAAAGTTATTATACCATATTACACCTAGCTTCGCTACATTGCTTACCTGTTTATTAAAAGGATTGATTTTAAGATTAAATGGCTTTGCACCTATCTGAGCTTCTGAGACCGTATGAAACAAGGAGATGTCTTAGAGCTTCTTTTAAAGAATTGCTGGCAGTTCCAAGAAATATACAAAAACATCACAATACCACAATACTTGAAATTAAGTTGTCTGTTGCTTTACCTTATAGTTCAATTATAAATACCACAGCCATGATATTTATGGTAACTGGATTGACTAAAAGATGCAAACTTAGACATTTTCACAGTTTCAGTGAGAATCTAGAATTATTTTACTGGCAAAAATAGATGCGATCATTGGATAAAACATTAAAAAACACACAAAAAGTGTGAAGCTTTAAAAAGACAAATTAATAAATATATAATGCAAATGTTTACACTTTTTTCACTATAAGGTAAAGCAACAGACAACTTAATTTCAAGTGAATCATTTTCAAATTAGTTTCATACATTATTACATTATTGATTTAATACATTCAGTGCACTACCACCACATTTGTAGAAATGTCATTCATATTAATTTTCCATAATTGTATAGACACACAAAGTAAGGTAAAGCCAGATTTTTTTTTTTCTTTTTTGTTCTAGCTCAGTTCAGGTAATAAGGTGTCTTTCACACTATTAATGGTCCTTTCCATGCGTCTCTGTCCCTGTGGTAGAAGGATAGGTGACTCAGGTACAGTAACTAGGACTTCCAAAAAAATCATTTTGGGGTGAACGATTCCTTTAAATATCACCTTCACTTGTATTTATACCAGATTATTATGTATCCCTTGCCCACCCAGTTTCCAAATAGCTTTACACTATACCCCTGTACAACCTGGGGCTGTTGCATAAATATTTTGCATACAGTTATCACCTAAAATAAATGTTTGAAATATTGTTGATATAAAACATCATTTCATTCCTATGAAGGTTAAAGCGCTTGCATAAAACCCATGTTCATAATGCATGAAATAAGGCACAAGGTTAATAAGGGGTAAAATATATATTTGTATCAAGAGCTTTAACACTTTCAATGTGAGGTCATGGTTACAACTCACTCAAACTGTAATATCGAGGCTGTCATGAATTATTCAGCGTCACTGCATTCATATGGAGGCCTGCTGTATATGTTATCAAATATATTTATGCTCTGTGTTGATTTGTTTACATTTTCATTATATTTCAGCTGGGTTTTTTTTTTGTATTTTGATGTTGTTAGACATAATTTTACACTAACAATTAAATAAATACGTTGAATAACGTATAAATAAATAAATAAATTATTTAAATATATTTATTATAAATAATAATATACATTTATAATGCTATATTTAAAAACAACAGCAAAAACACTTCATTAGTAGTATAGTATTATTTTGTGTTTATGTTAAATGTTAAAATGGAAGTGGCAAGAAATGGTGAGATATGTGAAGATTTTCAGTTTGTATTAGATACTTGTTTTATATGATTTATTTATATATGCATACATCCACAGGACATTCTTCTATAGCTGGAATGGTGCAGCACCTCAGACAAGCCCTTCTGTCCTAAACACAGAATTAGAGAGGTCTGGATAAAGCATGAACAAAATGCACAGACATCAATCTGTCCTATTTAAGGATATACGAACATGAAATACATAACATACTGCTGATATAATCATATATAGCCTATAAAGCAATACATGGGCATAGTGAATGCATTAGGTATTAGGTCTGAATTCAGATCTTTTAAATCTTTAAATGATGCCATGTAACTCCAGCAGTGGTTATACTTACGCCTCTCTTATGAATGTCTCTTGTGATATTCTGTCATCACTGGCTCCTTCTGGGAACTCATTGAAATTCTTGATGCCAAGTGTCTTCAGTGCTGTTGGGAAGCCATGTTGTGCGTACAGAGTCAGACCATTAGTAACTCTTACACTCATGAACTGTAAACAAAATAACTTAAGATTACATGGAAGTGTTCAGTCAAATGTACTGTAGAAGTAGCAGTGCGTTCAGGTCATTATCAGGGTCAGTTGTTTTCCCATGACTTAGTATTTATACAATAAACCGGATACTGAACACAGTCACATTATTTGAGGGATTTAAAGAAATAGTTTACCCAAACATTAAAATTATCTTAAAATTCAGTGACCCTCAGGTCATCAGAGATGTAGATGAGTTTGTTTCTTCATCAGGACAGATTTGGAGACATGTAGCATTACGTCTCTTTCTCATCAACATATCCTCTGCAGTGAATAGGTGCCGTCAGCATGAGAGTCTAAATAGCTGATTACAAAATTAGGAGACAAATATGCACAGGCCAAAACAACTCTAAACAAATATGTCTGTGGATTTTGATGTGAGAAGACAACACAGGATTTTCCACTGAAGGAAGTGTTATTATGGATTACAGACTCGGGTTTTGATGGCACCCATTCACTGCCTAGAATCCATTGGTGAGCAAATAATGTAATACTAAATTTCTCCAGATCTGTTCTGATGAAGAAACTAATTTATCTACATCATTGTTGGGTGAACTTTACATAGTTAAGTAATTTAGAACAAAAAAAAATGTAATAAAACATTCTTTTATTGTTCATCTGAATATCCACCAATGTTCAAGTCCCTATTTTATGCCATTACATTTAAATACAATATTTATTTGTAGAATTTGTATTTTTAAAACGGAAATATTGTGTTTTCACAGCCTGTCGGCATTATTCACGCATATGTTCTGCAGACATTTAATTTAAGAAAGACACAAACTTTAATAAAATGTGTTTTAAACAAAAGTGTATATAATATAGCCTAATGTAATATAATATAATATACCATAATATAATAAATTTATGTATGTGAATTTCTCAATTTAAAAACAATTCCTGTTGATAGTTTTTACATGCATTTGACAAACACTTTTATTTAAATGCCTTCATTCATTCAAGCTTTTCCCCAAATTTCAATGTCTTTTTACAACTACTGCAACATAAGGGCAGTTTTACCTTCTTTGTATTGACTATAAGTGATAAAGCCTTGATGGGAAGGATCCAGGATTCCGAACAGCGCATCTAAGTTGGACTCGTTAAAGAGACACGGAGGCTTTCCTGGATGAACTTTGGAAACTTTCAGCTTTTCGAGTTGGTCGATCAGGAACTCTCTAGGATGATCTGTAGGGCAGGATTTAGAGAATTGGGCGTTAGGTTTGTCTACGCACTATAAAAGACGGTATTTATCTGTGACACCAAACTTCAGTTTTAAAGGTATGAAGGTAAATTCGACTCGGGTACCGAGGTAGACAGTGAACTAAAGTAATCTACAAAATCTACTACGATACACGTCAAAAGTCTCACCTGGTCTGTAAAAGAAGAGCATACTAGTTAAATTGTCCATGAGCTCAATAAGTTTGTGTTTTTTGAGGTATTCTGCTGCCTCTTGCTCCCGCGGCGATGACATCTCAGCCATCGGGTGTTTATATCTGTTGCTATGATACTGCGCATGCGCAGTGGAGGCGGCCGCCTAAAGTCAGCGCCCTGCTGTAGCAAGAGTTACCCTACAGAGGGATTTTACTCATTATCGTGAATTATTAATAATATCTTAATAAAACTGAAGTTGTAATAAAGGAAATTGTCGTAGAAGACTAAAACATATTGTTATTGAATTCCATTTTTTGTCAAGTCTGATACCAAGTTTTAACTGTGTCTCTTTAGTCAACCGTGATTCCACGTAATTTAGGCTACATGATATTTACAAAACTTTGGATTTTGGTGTAATATTAATTTTGTTTTATTTGGTACAATACTAGATAATAAATATAATAATTAAAATGAACAGCGTAAATATGTCAGATACATTTTATACTGAATATTCTTTAACATCAGTACAAACTGATGGATGTCTGTTGGGAAAACGAACCACATGGCAAATATGCTTTTTTATTTTTTGCATGATGTGTTTCTTTTAAGTCCCACGCATATGAAAACGAGTCTAAGGCACACTAGTACTCTATTGCTTTGCATTAGCCTACTCGTGGAAAAAGTTTCTGAGTAGAATGTGCCTTGAATTACCACCAGAGGGAAGTGTTGGGATAAGATAAGTTAATCTATTAAAGGGGAAGTAGGCTACAATAAAAAGTGATCACAGCCTGATATATTATATTATATTAGTATATACTAATATACAGGGGGAACAACACCTACACATAAACGAATATGAATACATACAAAGTTGTGTGTAAAATAAATGTACATTTAAAAACATTATTGCTCAAACATTTCGTTGAATAAGTCAGTTTTTAAAATGTTTGACGAAATGTGATTTGAGAAGTTCAACTGTGAATACCACATGGTGGCGCTAAACCAGGAAAATACTTGAAAATGTCTGAAAAGGCCAGAAGGGGTACAGCTGTGGCTACTGGGTATGCCCACATAAATAGAGCGTAATTTTTGTTGTACTGTACAACAATAATTACTGTATTTGCATTATTGTAAGGCATGGGTTTCAAACTCAATTCCTGGAAGGCCGGAGCTCTGCAGAGTTTAGATCAGTGGTGGGCAACTTCGGCCCTGGAGGGCCGGTGTACTGCAGAGTTTAGCTCCAACCCTAATCGAACACACCTTTTTCAAACTCAAAGGTGTGTCAAGTTTTTTTTTACCAAAACTCACACAAATGAATTTGACTTGATCACAAATTGATATTTGAATTGAAGAGCTCCCCAAAGCGGACATGAGGATTTATCTTCTTAATGCTTTATCATGTTCAGACCAGGAGTTTATGACAACCATGACCTGAACCATGACCATCACCTGCACAGTGCCACCTAGTGGTCAGGAGATATGTAAAATTCACATATTGGCACCAAACTGTCATCATCACCCTTAGTCAGGGGTCATCAAGTTCGTTCCTGGAGGGCCAGTGTCCTGCAGAGGTCTGCTCCAATCCTAATCAAATACATCTCAAGCTAATCAAGGTCGTATTACATATAGCCTACTTGAAACTTCCAGGCAGGTGTGTTTAGGCAAGTTAGAGCTAAACTCTGCAGGACGCAGGACCTCCAGGTTTAATTGTGATGACTCCTTCCCTTCACCAAATTAATTTGGGAGCAACGCCACTTACTGGTCAAAAGTAATACATCATTAAATAACATTTCCAGTGATTTTATTATTATTATTTTTAGCCCTTTGGGGTAAAATCCTCTTAAAATGCCTATATATGCTTTTATAAGTTCTAATAAAACAGTTAATATACAGTTTACAGCTAATAACACTTTTTTTACAGGGGAAACAGTATGTATACAAAATATACACATGCATAATACAACTAAACAACTATATAAGTATTGACACAACTGACATATTTTAGTTTATGTACGGGATATTTTCGACTGTATTGTCAATCCAACTGGCATCAATTCCTAAACAAACCATCAGATATTTGAATATTTAAACCTCGAAAATAATTAATAAACATTATTTAGGATACATTAAAGCGAAATAAAAGCACTAAAAAAGTTTCTCTCTTCTCTTTCTGATTTCTTTACAAATGAATTTAAGTTTCTCCAGGTTGAGTAACGAGCTGAACGAGTGACGTCATCAAGCAGCGACTCTGATTCCGTACTGCGCATGCGTAAATTGACGAGTCCTTGGACACAGTGATCGCTGTAGGTGAAGCGGTCTCGGAAGGGACGTACAGTCAAAATGCAGACCTGGAACCATCTATACCGAACACTTGCCACGGTAATGACCGTTTATTTGGCTCAGAACATTGTCTTTTGGGTATATCTATACTGAGTTAGAATGACAAGAAAACACTAGACAGAAATGCAATGTTATTAGTTGTAGGCCCAACATACTCGCATGTCATCGTGCATAGTTGTCAGTCCCTAAACATAAACGAGGCGCAATGAGTTTATATGTTTAGCCACATGAATGCACGTATTTTTATATTTAATTAATCGAACTGCATATTTGCACAACTAGGAATTTGATCTGTGACCACTGGTTATACTTGCAGGGGCGTATAGTTTACTAAAGCCTTTTGATAACTTGCCATATAAGTTAGGTCATATCATCCTGATCCAGGTACACGTCATTAGCTTCAAATACAATAATCTGTGAGCCGCATACCTAAAACATGCTAGTGAAACTAGACAGGACACTAGTTAAAGACGAAACCACATTTAGGGGACAGTTAGTTTGAAAATACAAGTGAAAAATAACATTCTTGGTTATGCATTTGCTGTTTTACTGTACATAAATATGGTTATATAGCATGCCTGTTTTAAACTTTTAAGTACTGTACTAGACTGCAAAAATAAACCGCAAATTAGATCAAATAAATATTCCTTGTGCCCTTTATCATTGGATTTTTTTATTAAGAAGCACACCAGTAATGCTTTCTCCAAGGCACAAATATAAAAATTGAAGTATGGCTGGCTTAGTCTAAAACCTGTCTGTGAATCCAGGCCTGTGTATCTGTTTCAATGCTTAAAAATGAGTATGAAGAAGCAATATCTGTATAATAAATGTACAATTTTGTTGTTTCTATTTCTATTGAACAATGCAGCGAGGTCAGCATCTCCCCAACAAGCTGCATGGAGCCACAGTCTTGTCGCTGAGAACATATGCTGACAAAGCACCAAGTAAGACGACTTATAATCATATCTGTACTGTTATATTCATAAACATTCAGTGATGACCTTTAAATATAGACAAGCTAAATGATATGAAATGCACACTGAAACAATCGTTTGTTCCATCAAAGTTGATGCTGATGTCACAGTTGTGGGCTCTGGGCCTGGAGGATACGTCGCCGCCATCAAAGCAGCTCAGCTTGGCTTTAAGGTATTGTTTTGACACCTAGACCACAGACACCATCAGCTTTTCTTTGACTGCGTTAGTAACATACAAACTTCATTCACAGACAGTATGTGTGGAAAAGAACCTGACCCTCGGAGGAACGTGCTTGAATGTGGGCTGCATCCCGTCAAAGGTTTGTGAAAAGCCTTTCCAAAATGACTTGCAAGATATGCTTAACTTGATATTTGTTTTGCTTATTTTAGGCTTTGCTTAACAACTCGTACCTGTATCACTTGGCACACGGGAAAGATTTCGAAAGCAGAGGCATTGAAAGTAAGTTCACGTGTAAACGTGATACGGGTCCAGATATCACGTTATTGTGTCAAGGATATACAGAAGCTGACAGATGTGAATGAGGCGTTTTAAACTGTGATACATTATAGAGGATTTTGTGGTAAGTAAATCTGTGTCATCAAGATTTCTTCTATATTAGTTCAGGGGATCTCATTGAACCTGGAGAAGATGATGGCACAGAAGAGTGGGGCTGTCAAAGCTCTGACCGGAGGGATCGCACACTTATTTAAACAGAACAAAGTGAGATTGCGTATTTATTTTTGGATGTTTTAACTGTTTATCCAATGATAACATGGTTGCAGATCAGTACACTTTTAAGAGCCATACTAAATTATATTTTGCTATCCTTAGGTAACTCACGTCAGTGGTTTTGGAACAGTCACTGGCAAGAATCAAGTGACAGCAAAGACTGCTGATGGAGAACAGGTCATAAACACTAAGAACATCCTCATCGCTACTGGGTCAGAGGTCACCCCCTTCCCAGGCATTGAGGTACATCAGTGATAAACAAGAACATAAGCTGCTGATGATTTACGGGGGAACCTTTTGAGCAATTTCACTGGGCGTGTTTTTTTTTATTTTTTATATATATATATATATATATATATATATTGGTCAGGTGTGTTTGATTCGTGGACCTTGAGGGACAGTTTTGAGGACCTCTGCTTTACTTGTGCCACCTCAATTTCTTGGGATGCACTAGAAGGAAAATTCTTGTCCGAAGCTGAAACCAAAGGAAATACTGGAAAAGGGTTTTTTTGCCTCATTTTGCCCAATTTTTTTTTTACCACTGCATAAATTAACCAAAATGTGTTTTTTACTGTTTTGAGGCATTCTATCCGACATATCAGCAAAGCACAATCTCTTTTTTTTTGGGCCATTTTTGAGTCTCCCGTCTTGAATAAGGCATGTTATAAATAACTGCTGACCAGAAGATAATTCTTTAAACATTTAGAATATAGTACAGATCCAAATTGAAACACTTTGTGTAAATGTTCCAATAAATGTGTTAATACAGCTGTTGTAATTATTTTTATTATTATCATATTATGTTTTTTTTATTATAGAAAAACAGTAAAAGTACAATACTAACATTTATGAATGTTGATGATGATTAACACCGTTTAAGGTCATTTCGCAGTTCTAATCATCAAACATTAATCAGCAACAGCCTCCTTTCCTCCATTCGGTGCATCCCTGGTGATTTCAGATATCGAACGGGACGTGTCAATAAGCTCTTCTCTGATTGTCCTGCTCGACAATGCATCGTGTGAATTTCTCACTTGAGTTGAAAGATGTGAATGAGGCAAAAATTGCATGTTCATGGCAATCAGATCGCCCAATTCATGCGCAAATAGATTACACACAATATAATGCATTATATTGTGTGTAATTTATTTGCACAAATAATTAAATTCACTTTTGGTGTGCACAGACATTATAAAGGGTCAGTTCACCCAAAAATGAAAATTCTCTCACACATTACTCACTCTCATGTCATATCAAACTGTAAGACCTTCATTCACCTTCAGAACACAAATTACGATTTGCTAAAATCCGAGAACTTTCTGACCCTCCATGGACAGCAGTGCAACTGTAATATTTCCAGGTCCAGAAACGCAGCAAGGACATTGGTAAAATAGTCCATGTGACATCAGTGGTTCATACAACTGTAATTTTACAAAGCTACAAGAATACTTTTTTTGCAAAATAAAACAATAACATTATTTATTTAACAATTCTTCTCCCTGACTTACTGTCTTCGGCCGTTTTGAAGAGTAACCCGGAGCGAAATTCAACATAATCAGTGTTGTTTACGTTCAGTAAACAGCGTGGGCATGCTAAATGCTAAAAACTACCCTTTTGTTGACAACAGCTGGTTCATAAGTAGTACTTCTCCATTATATATGAGTCTTTCAATGAGTCATAATAATTGCAGTGAGCCATTGGGATTTCAGGTTTTTACTTCATGCAAAAGATTATTTGTAACCAACAGTTGTCTTGCCTGGTCTGCTGTCTTTTATAATTCTGATCCTCTTTTGATAGATTGATGAAGACAGTATTGTCTCATCCACCGGCGCTTTGTCCCTGAAGAAGGTTCCAGAGGAGCTCATCGTGATCGGAGCTGGAGTCATTGGAGTAGAGTTGGTGAGTCGATAATTTAGGTGTTTCATTCCATAATCATCATGATGCTGAGCTAAAAAAATTACATTTTAGTACTGAAACTGCTTGTTTGTAACATTTGAAATCTGATGCTGAATTGGGTTTTATAATGGAGATCCATTCTGTTTCCAGGGCTCCGTCTGGCAGAGGCTTGGTGCCAAAGTCACGGCGGTGGAGTTCCTCGGCCATGTCGGAGGAATGGGCATTGACATGGAGATCTCCAAGAACTTCCAGAGAATTCTCCAGAAGCAGGGGTTGAAGTTCAAACTGAGCACCAAGGTCATGGGTGCCACCAGGAGACCTGACGGCAAGATCGATGTGGCGTGAGTCTGGCGTTTATTCATCTGCTGTGTAGGAACTCATTCATCTAGTGCTTTTACCCATTTTGATGTCTCCGTTGGTTAGTGTGGAAGCTGCAGCTGGCGGCAAGAGCGAGACGCTCACCTGCGACGTTCTGCTGGTGTGCATCGGCCGCCGTCCCTTCACCAGTAACCTCGGCCTCGAGGCTGTCGGCATTGAACTGGATAACCGCGGGAGAATCCCCGTCAATGGTCGTTTCCAGACCAAAGTGCCCAAGTAAGGAGATTTAAAAATGAGTTTTCTTGCATGCATTGAGACAGACAAGTCTTAATATGCTTTGCAAATCTCTTCTAGTATATTTGCCATTGGAGATGTTGTAGCCGGACCCATGTTGGCCCATAAAGCAGAAGATGAAGGTATCATTTGTGTTGAGGGAATGGCAGGAGGAGCCGTCCATATCGACTACAACTGTGTGCCCTCCGTTATATACACACACCCTGAGGTCGCCTGGGTCGGCAAGACGGAGGAACAGCTCAAAGAGGAAGTGAGTCGACTTGGTTTCATTTTAGCCCATCTTTGTATTTAAAGTGAGCCTATTATGGGTTATGAAAGGTTCATATTTTGGTTTTGGGAGTCCCTAGTAACCGGTTGACATGCAAAAACAACTCATTTGAATGATTCTTTTGAGACATTAACTTTATACACGGTGCACTTTCAGATTTAAAACTTTTACAGGATGTTTTTATTCAATTAGAGCTGTGTTACAAACCGCATGAAAGCTAATTTTCAAAAATCAATAATGGGAAGCATGTCATATCAAACATTGTCTTCTAATATGTATTAAATAATTGGCTATTTTCCAGGGCGTGCCGTATAAGGTAGGTAAATTCCCCTTCGCAGCCAACAGCAGAGCCAAGACGAATGCTGACACGGATGGACTGGTAAAGATCCTCAGCCACAAGGACACAGACAGGATGCTGGGAGCACACATCCTGGGATCGGTAATGATCTCTGCTTATGCTTTTGCTCTATACAAGGTCATTTGTATTTTCACGTACATAATTCATGCTTTCAATTTTTGTTTTACAGGGGGCAGGAGAGATGATTAATGAGGCTGCATTAGCTATGGAATATGGAGCATCGTGTGAGGATGTTGCAAGAGTTTGTCACGCCCATCCTGTAAGTGTCCTGAATATAGTCTACTGATTAACTTTTTGGATAATATATATATATATATATATATATATATATATAATATTATTATTATTATTATATATGTATTTAGAGACACATGCTAAAGCAGTGCACAAAATTATTAATTATTATTAAATTATTATTAATTGCAATGTTACTGCCCAAACAAAGTTTTTCTGAATGTAGTCTCCTTATTTTTCTTCCTTTTTTTTTTTTTTGGTTACATTCCTATTAATACATTATTCTGAATAATGGGCTCAGTAATTTTGACTTTTATTTGCATTTTAAATATGACTTATTGTTAATTTATAATTAAAAATAAATTTATTACAATTTCATTTTTTAAAATGAAATTATACATGCGCGCACACACACACATATATATATATAT
>JAUCMS010000055.1:10852031-10866922 GCA_032357445.1 Enteromius radiatus
AAAGCTACTGGTGGATCTTTATCATTGTAGGGTGGTTATGTACACACACTCCCAACACGCATGTCAGTCCAAACAGCCTGAAAAAGTGCATGTACCACCGTATGACCCCTTTAAAATAAAGTGTTATCCATTTTTGCCATTATACTACAATTATTTTTAAAGGGTTCATGACATGGATTTTGTTTATTCATTTATTTATTATTATTTTTTATTTATTTACTTTTAGGGTTATGTTAATATTAAAGAAATAATAATTTACCCCTATTTAAATCCATCATTAAAACAATTAAACATTGCTTTACAAATATGTTGGTGGATGTTGATATGAAAGGATAACAGGAGATGGATGGTTTTTAGTGGAAGAAGTGCGATTATAGATTATGGATACAAACACACAGCTTTTTAAAAGTGTTTAAATGACATTTATTAATTACTGCTTTTAAATAAAGAATGCCAAATAATAAATAGATTGAAACAAATCTATCAATCTGCAGTAACAGACCGTTGTTCCCTCCTTAGAGTTTATTACTCTTGAAAAAGTACAAAGTGCAAATCATCCTCTCCTTTCTGATCATAGTTTGCAAACGTTCATCCACACCAGTGTTCACACGACTATGCGGCTCACTATGAGGGAACATGGTGTAATTTTGTTAATTTTTGCTCTAAACCTTAACATTCAGGCCCAAACAACAAAACCAGGTAAGATTTAAAAATGAACAACATATTTAGTTATTTTATGAATGATAAAGGGGTTTACGTCTGATTTGGTCTGTGTTTTTACCTCATTAACTTAATGTTTTTAAATGCTGAATGTCGAAGAAATAACCAAATACTAAAAACGTGATGAAATGTATATTAGGTTCTTCTTTCTATGAGGAACTTTCTATAGACAGTCACACCTTGGGAAGTCATTTAGCCACTGACCGTGAATGGGAGGGAATACATATGTGTGTGTGCGTTTATGAGGAAGCAAACTGAATCCAAAACTGCAGTTTATATTTGCAGAAGACAGACATTTTAAAAAATGTATATATTTTTAAGTCTTAAGTAGCAAAGGAAAGTGCATTGAGACGAATCTTGAAGTCTAACTGAAAGAAAAACAGAAAGCTATATCTGTTTAAAATGTTAACTATATAAAGAGTTTTATATTTAATAAATTGACATATTTTATGTTCGGGTGTAATAATACTCGGTTTAAATTAGTTTCAATTCTGTAAATTCTGCTTTCCCTCATTCGACGTCAACTTCCTGTGGGGTGTGGCCATTTGAATTCAAATTCACACTCATGAATCAAAAAGAGCCAGTTATAAATTCTGGATTTTGCACAATCCTGTTGTATTTACACAAAACCTTTTATGACTTATATAAAGTGTCTTGTGAACAAAACTATGTTTTTGCAAAATTGTGATGACAAATGAGACTGCATTTGCATAATTTTTTCAGGAAGTAAAGCCTGTAACATTAAAAATAGTTGAGTAAGGTTAATGGAGCTGCAACAGCATGCACAATTAACAGAATACACACTACTGATTGGGATAAACAATAGATTTCCCTCTTAACAACTAAAGCATTACAACACTGGCCAGTGACTCTGCACCCTTTATGACACTGCAATTGATATTCCATTTGTTTACGATTGTATTCAAAGAGAATATTTTTAACTGTACCAACAGGTACAAATGAAGTCACTGTCTCAGGTTTTTATATGACACACTCGCTGTGCAGGTCTAAAACCCTGGAAATCATTAACATACTGTAAAAAAAAGAGAGAAAGAAATACAATATTTACAATCATCATAAAAACTAGGTGTGGACTGTGATAGACTAGTTACACATTACTCAGGATACAAAGATCACTCCCATTTCCCTGGTTATTTCTATCATTGTTGCATAATGTAGCAAATTATTATTATTTTAAATTATGATTCTCTAATGCATTACAAATCATTGTCTCTGTCTCCCCTTCCAAAAAAAAAAAAAAAATCTGTAGAGGCCTGCAGTCTACCGGCAGATGGAGGGCAAGGATCTGACGAAGAAGTTAGGGTATATATGCACTACGATGCAGAAAAAGACAACTGTTATCCATTCCGATACTCTGGGAGTGGTGGAAATGCAAACCGATTCATAACTGAGAGGCAGTGCATGAGAAACTGTTCACAAAGAGCTGATGAACTCTTTCCTATGAATGGTAATAACATAAGTGGACGGATTCATTCATTTGTTCTTTCAATGCTGAACAAGATAATACTGCCACCCTGTGGTAGACACAATATTTGATATGTATATATTATTTGATTGATATATATATAGTTATATAATTATTTTTTTACTGTTTTAAACAGCAAGACAAGCTTGCTCTCTTCCAAAAAAGCCAGGGGAATGTACAGGTCACTATCTCCGTTATTACTATAGTCCTGAACATCACACATGCAAGTCTTTCTACTGGTCCGGCTGTGTGGGTAACGGAAACCGATTCCTCACATTGAGCATGTGCAATATGACATGTTACAATGCAGCAGGTATGTGGCTAATAATTTTATAGATATATTAATATTTTAGAGATCGACACTCTTCAAAATAAAGGTGCATGCTTCACGATGCCATAGAAGTTTATATGGTTTAAATATTCCATAAAGAACTTTTACAGGGTTACTTCACCCCAAAATGAACCCCTAAGTCGTTTCAAACCCTTATGGTAAAAGCTCTGTTTGCCTTCAGAACACAATTTAAAATAGTGAGGCTTGCGACTGTCTCATTGACTGCCAGGTAAATAACAATCAAGGGCAGAAATGTATGAAAGATATCATCTGAATTTGCCATCGGTGGCTCAACCGTAATGTTATGAAGCAACAAGAATACAAAAATAACCACTTTATTCAAATATTTCACAGTAGCAAAATATTTATATTTTAGAGACTGCAGTTCATGCAAAAGCATATGTTCATGTGTATTTGTTTGAACAGATGAAGGCCTTCAAGACTATTCTGGTGAATCTGATGTACCAATCGGTAAGTGAAACTTAAATACATGTTCAACTCATTTGAATATAATAATAATGTATTTTTAAACCCCTTCAGGAATTATCTTGGGTGTTGTGTTTGGTCTTATTGGTGCCGTTATTCTCGTTGTGGTGATTGTCTTTGGTATCAAGCATAATAGCAAGTATGTCATTACAGTGTATATATATATATATATATTTATTTATTGACTTTATTGGTTTTTACTGGCAATTTGTTTGTAGTTACATGTTAACATGGAATTTTCTAGGCCTAGCTCGAAGAAAAAAGGTGGTAAAAAAGATGAAAAGTCTACAGAGCAACCGCTGAAAGAGCAGGCCATTGAGATGGGAGGAGGAGAAGCACAGCCAGCCACTCTAGAAGTCTCTACAATCCAATCCTAAATTTTTAATCACTGTTTGCATTTTTTTTTTTTATAAGATGTACAGGTATAAATGTTTGACTGTAATAAAAAGGTACATACTTAATATTCCTGTTGCTTATTTAGGCTACTTGTACTTAATACTATATTTTTGGAAGTCCACTTCTAATTTGCATTGTATGTCCGCTAAACTGGCCATAACACAATAAACATATAAAGTAGAAATGTCTGTATGGTCTTCAATGCTTTGAAGTGTTGAAGTGTGATACTGTTTGCCTGTCGGTGTTTGGAAAATGAATCATGTCCCATTCAATATAATTTCATAGTGACACAACATCAGAGGTTTTCAAAGAAAATAACAACATCAAATTGTTTAAATAATAAATATATAAATCAATATGTCAATTTACAGACTGAACGTTATTATATTGTTAGTCATAGTTGTATGTTTCCTAGCAAAAAGTAAAAATAATTGCAATAATAAACAAAAAATATATAATAAGAGAACATTTACATTATATTCATAGGGTTTCACTACAAAAATGAAATAAAATAGGCTTAATAATAAGCAATAAAAATAAGCTGAATAAAATAATTATTGTATAATGTGTATTTTTTATTATTTAATTTATTTCTATAAATAAATACATTTACGGAATGTATTATATTGCTGTTCATAATTTTATTCTCTGCATTAAAAAGTTTCAAAACATCTCCAATATAATAATTAATTGGAAAATAGTTACACTATGACGAATCTCGTCCTGGGACGTCAACATTTGCTCATATTTCCACTTCCTTTCTCTACGAACAAACCTTCGTAGCAGAGCAGTAATAAATACTTAGATAATTTCACAGTATTTATCATTGCACTGCTACGAAGGTTTATTCGCCTTATATAGCCCTTGTTTTGAATGAAACGTGTTTTGTCGATTAATACACACGCTTATGTAAACATCCCATTAAAGGAAAAGTCGAGCAAACTCAAGACAGGCTGAATGGAGACTTGTTTAGTACGCTCTCTATTTTGCTGTCTAGGTAGGGCTCTTAGTAGGTTTTACATGCATGTCTGCTCTCTTTAAACCATAACAACTGACTTCACTTAGCAGAGCGACATTACTCTTCACGCATTTAAACGTTTAAGTATCCACCAACTGGAAAGCGAAAACATATTTTGTGCCTATTAACACACACGTTTAGAGTTTGAGCATCACAGGGGCCATACAAGAGAGGACAGACTGGCTTAGCTAGTGCTTTAGCTAGCACACAGACTCATGGAGTGCCCTCACCTTAACTCCAGTGTCTGTATATCGGTGGATCCTACCCGGTTCCCCAACGGTTCCCCTTCCTCATGGTGCTGCTCTGGTGAGTTACATGCGGGTCACAATTCTTTAATAACGAGAAATAATTCAGTCAGTTTCCTGTGAGAGCTAGCTCGAGCTAGCCGAACCGGCTAAGTGCCTCATTGCTCTCAGCAGCAGCTCGCGCGTGGAGACTTTTGTGTTTTTGTAATAACAAAACTGAGGAACATCTAAACATATAACACGATGTGAAATAATAAAATTAATTGTGCTTTATTCAATATTAAACCCACAAACCGAGCAGTTTAGCTTCACACAGCAGACGAACTTGCTAATTTGACGGTGAAAGGCGGAAAGCTTATTGTTCTTGAAGGCATTTCAAGGAAATGTTTTGTTTTAAAAAACGTTAATATTAAACGACTGTCGCCGTTTTTTTTGTCGCTTTCGCTTGTTTATTTAACCTTTTCAGAAAATTGAGTGAGGTTTTTTTTCTTAGTGGCTTTTTAATATTATATTGTTGTGGTTGGCCCTGTAATTTCCTTTATATTGAACTGTTCATTTAAGATACAAACCGATTTACAGTAAATTATTAATATTGATCTTCATATGCAGACAATATAAAGCAGTCTAGACAAACACACACCTCAAAACAAACCGGAAATAATGTCTGCACACGTTTTTACAACATAAGTGTAATGTTAATACATTCATGGCTTTACATAACCTATGTAAGAAAGCACTGAAATACAAAGGATCTGAAAACGTTTTGTAACCTTTTCTCTCCTTTTTGGATTTGGACATTTTGCTGTAGGTAGGAAAGTATTAGGAGTGGCAATTTAAAAGCGAGCAGTTGTAGATGGTAATTTTTGGCTTAGTGTGAGACTGCTTTTACAGGGGCCGGTTTGCTGGAAAAATGTTCCCGAGAACATTCGAGGAAGCCATTAAAGGTTGGAGAGACCTTTAAAGTAACCCATTAGGTCTCATGGCAACGGACTTGTGGAAAGAAGTGCAGGGTCTAGTGCTTTGTTTGTATTTTCATCAGAATCTTGTCGAAATGCATGGAATTTATCTATAAACAAAAATGAAATGTAGGTAGTAGGTTTATTAGCATGGATGATATCAAATGTTATTATATAGCCTATATTCCACGCAGTGGCAGACAAATATACAAGCATACCACCATGCAAAAGTTTTGTTTTTTTAGTATATGTATGAGTTTCTTATACTCACCAAGGCTGTAAAACCTAAACTATTTTAAAGAAATATAAATGTTTTTTCCTGTGAAGCAAAGATGAATTTTCAGGACCATTTCTCCAGTCTTCAGTGTCACATGATCCTTTAGAAATCATCCTTATATGTTGTTTTTTAACCAGACCAAAGTGAAGATGAACTGACATACTAGATTACATTGAAAACCCATGAACATTTAGGGTGTGACGCCCAGTGGCCCCTCAGCACACCCACGGGACATGAGAAAGGCCCCATATCTCTGGTATAACACATGTCAATCATTGAACCACCTTCAATACAATGTAAATGAATAAGACTTCAATTTTAGTGCATTTTATGGCAGATTCCTGGGGAAAATCGTACACAACATACCTGTTTAGGTGGCTTTGTTCCTCATAACAGCGTGATTTTGTTAGAACATCGCTTCTTTTGTGTGAAGCGTATTATATAAAGCATGTTACAATAGCACAGCATCGGGGCTTTCTTAATCAGTGCCCAGGCGGTCAGCAGGTACGAGGAGACGGAACGGGGTCTATTGACTTTTTCCACATTCGTTGGGTCGTGCACAGACCAGCATTCACGAGAATCGACCGTTCCTTAGCAACAGCTAATTCAGATGCTTGTTGTGCGCTCGGAGGGAAGGTGATCAAGGCAATTAGAACAAAGCGCTCTCTCCCAGCAGGCCACAGCCAGAGATTACATTCGCATGAGGTTAACATGCCACCTTATCTCTGCACATTACAGAGGTCTTCATTATACACAAGGTTTCATGTCTTGAGTATGTGGGTCTGGTTTCATACACCTGTAAAATACAAAATTATGTTTATATATATATATATATATATATATATATATATAAATAAGAACACATATTCATTTTATTATTTATTATTTTTTATTTCCAAGATTACATGTGTGGGACTGATATAGAGCTCAAAAAGAATATGCTTTTACTTTTAAAAAATATTTTATTATATATAGCCTGTTATATATTTCTTATTTAATTTTTTAAAGCATTTTAAGCCCAAGGGAAGCTGCCAGTTTTACAAAATAGTCAAAAAAAAGCACAAATAAGTTACTTATTTTATTATTTTAAATGTAGGCTTAGCATACGCATTTAAGATGCTTTGAAATGTATAAATGAATAAATAAATAAATGATTGATGTTTATTTTGTAGTTATATTTTCCACACTTATTGGATTGTGCATAGAGTGCATAAGATTGTGGATTGTGCATAAGAGAAGCTGATTTATTTACACAATATTTAAACCCCTCCAAAAAATGTTTAAATGGTGTTTATTAAATTATTTTATACATTTGTAAAATGCCAAATCATATCTTGGATGTTATGTTGTGTATTTTGATGTTTTGTAGTTTGCCGGTCAAACAAGAGCCCATGGGTTTGCCTGACATGTTTAAACGTGCATTGTGGAAGGTGAGTGCTTAAACTGATATTCCTGCTGTAAATATTACATTTAAATTCGTTGTTCCTAGATTGTTCAGAATTATATTTAAGCTGTTTTAAAATATTAAAACACACAAAATATAAAATGTATTCAGTACATAAAAGTGAATTGCAATTAAATACAGTTCAATTATTATTATTATTATTTTTATTTTCTTTTTTTACACATTTAAATGACCTTGCATCTGTTTTCTGTGGCAGATATGTAAACGGACATGCAAAAAAACATTTCGAGGATATTCAGGCACCAGGAGGCAGTCAAAGGAAGCCTGAGCGAGAAAAGCCGAGCGAGAAGAGTCAGCAGCACTCTGTGTGTATGGACTGTAACAGTTATAGCACGTTTTGGTAGGTTTCTTCCCATTACTTCCCCTTATTTTTCTTTCCAGAAATATTTTTAAACGGACAGTAGTAAGATGAGTGCGTCTTAAGGGAACAGTTCATACAGTGTTTTCCAGTGAACAGTTATGTGTTAATCTGTTTACCTTCACACCATTTTCTTCTTGTAGTTACAGATGTGATGAATTTGTGGTGAACGACACAAAACTCGGGAATGTACAGAGGGTCAGAGAACATCTGCAGAGTTTGGAAAAGTACGTCTGCTGTTTGTGTATCCATTCAATCATCATCACTTAAATACATCAATTATATTATCGTCTTTGAACTGATTTATTCTCTTTTTTCAGCTCTGTTTCTAATACTGACAGACAGAGGAAGAGAAAACTGTCAGACAGTTCCTCTCCTGACAGCAAGCTGAAGAAAGACAGCGTGAGTTTCAGTGGATTTCAGATAAGCGTGTAAAAAAACCCTGGTGTGCTTTAGATGATGTAGAAAAACTGTCCATCCACATATTTAATTGTTAGTAATTACTAGAAGGTCAAAACTTCCCCAGATGACTCAGGTTTCCTAATTCTTAGTAGGCTAATTTGCCTATATCATATATTAAAATTATTATACTCAGTGCCTTCTCCTATATTTTATTGATATTTAGTGCCACAGTTTTACCAGGAAGTGATGTTTTTTTTTTCTCTTTGACTCATTAGATGTAAACGGTGCTTTATTTGAATATGTTTATGCGATATTCCAGGTTAAGCTGCAGGCTTTACTTGTTTATTAATTTGTAAATAATTATTTATATGAACAGTTTTTTAATTTTTTTATGCTCAAGTAAAATAGACTACCTTATATGTGTAGGTAAAATAGTTAAATATATATATGTGTGTTTTTTTAGTTCAACATTTTAAGCCCAAAAATTATGCTTTTCAGGGGAAAATAACTGTTAAAATGATATAGTATATGATGTTAGTATTAAATATTTAAACATTCAGTATAAGTTACAGTTGCAGTATAAGGTGACATCACTGTAAGCAAGTACCCAGTTTTTTGTTCTGTAAATTTAATTAGCGAAGTGCATGCTTTTTAATTACAATTGTGTATGTATCGTTTTTCAAATGTGTTCTGGATCCATAATTTTCTTAAATGTCACCACACAGGACGGCACCATAGCACAGTGTGCCACGGGCCTCCGAAACCTGGGCAACACCTGCTTCATGAACGCCATTCTCCAGTCCCTGAGGTAAGAGCAACCCTCACGCCCTGAGCCAAGGGCAGCCGGCGATGCGTAGCCTGGCAGGGTGTGGCTGGCCCGGGCTGGTGGAGGCTCAAATCCTCCCTGCAATCTGCCGGAGCCTCTACTATGTGCTGGCAGGTAACGGTGCCACTGTGGCCTGTGAGCTGGCTGGAGGAGAGCTTGGTGGGCAGCCAGGGGACAGATTAGGCCGTCTGCCTGCTCACCGCAGCCAACCGTACGCTGGCCGGGCTGATGGTTAAACTGCAGCAAGCAGCTCGTGCCAAATATCGCATAAACCGTTCAGCCTGCATTATCACGAACTACTGAGGGAAACATTCAGTTACACTACCGTTTAAACTTTTGTCTGCAGTGTTCAGCAAAGAAATGAATTAATTTGAAACAAATGCTGTCATTCTGGACTTTACATTTATCAAAAAACCTGAAAGAAAGGTATGGTTTGTACAAATATATAACAGTTGCACAACTGCAATAGCAAGTAAAAAGGTACATTAAGAAATGTTTATTGTGCTAAATGATGCTAATTCAAATTAGAATATGCTAGCAATTCATTTAAACATGCTAGCAATGTTGTAAATAATGACAGAAACATGCTAGCAGAGAAAAATAAAGGTATCAACATGATAAACATGTTAGCAGTGTGCTAAATCATACTATCAATATTCTTAAACATTCTAGTAATGTTAAATTTATGTTAGCAACATTAGCATATTAGTATGTTGTTAACATTTTCGCAAAACGCTAAATTATGCTAGCAATATAATAAAAAGGCTAGAAAAATGCTAGCAACATACTAAAACATTCTAACAGAATTTAAAACCTTGTTAGAAACATGTTGGTTATGTTAAATTATGCTAGCAAGATGCTAAAATTTGTCTGGCTATCCTTCAATTTTTTTTTTTATTTAAAACTTTCATACAAGGCTTTGTCAAGCCAACATCAGAGTTTGTCATCAAACTTTGCTATAATTTTAATTACTTTTTAATCTTTCATGGGTTTTTTATTCCCGAGCTTTTATTTATAAGGCCTGAATAAAACACTAAATCTACCTAAACGCTAAACGCATTTCCATTTGCGCACTTTTGCTGGCCATGATTCATGGAAAAGGAAGCCTTGGCAAAGTTACCACAGTATTCTGGCATACTGTGGATGTTTAATTTGCGTCTGGAAAGATATACCAAATGGTTGTAACTCAGAAGGATCTTGAGTTATGTTTTAGACATCACTGTTTGGTTAAACGCTAATTTTTGTTTCCTGTCTCTAGTAACATCCAGGTGTTCAGCTGTTATTTTAAGGAGCTGCCCTCGGTGGCCTTACGAAGCGGGAAAACGGCAGGAAGGAGAATGTACCACACCAGAAGTCAGGGGGACAGCAGTGTGTAAGGTCCTCTCCACTGAATGGCAAAAAAGGGTGGGGGGTGGTGGGTGGGGGTTAAAATGTTGTCCTTTATTTTAGAGAAATAATATTAAAAAACAAAAAAATATTTTTCGAAATGTACAATGTATCATATGCCATATCATATTCAATACCATAGTAGTCTAAATGTTTATGAAGTGGTTGTAGTTTTTGTTCCTTTACTAATTATACCTTGACAAAGATTTACTGTGAAAATTGTCATTTTTTAAAAAGTAATTATAAATAAATTAACTTGAATCACACTAGATAAAATAAAAAAATATATATTGAATGTGAAATTCTGATATTGTAGATGTATTTTTAATGAAGAATAATTGAAAATATGTATATTAACTTTTTTAATTTGAGTTGTATGTAATTATTTGGTAAATTATTAACATGATAAAGGCTTAAAAGGTTTTTCATGTTGAATTTTATGGTTTTCTCTGGCCAAAATTCAGCACACAAAACACACTGCGGTTTACCGTTACTACAACCCAAGCCTTTATGTTGTTGTTCATACCTTGTTTTGTAGTGTTTATGGTTTTTGAGGATGAGGGAAGATAAAGATGTAAACACAGAATTATAGGAAGAGATACACTGTGTTATTTGGTTTAAGCATAGTTTATTCTCTTCAGTCTGTCATCCTGAGAACAGAGCTGATCTATCACTTTATAAGTGCTGTACTGGTGTCTGTGATGTCTCTTAACGTAACTCTATTTCTCTGCTCTGCTCTGCAGGTCTCTGGTCGAGGAGTTCAGGAAAACACTCTGTTCCCTTTGGCAGGGGAGTCAGACTGCCTTCAGCCCAGATGCTCTCTTTTATGTCATCTGGAAAATCATGCCAAGTTTCAGGTATCCAAAAATCACAGCTGTTTTTCATTGGATTTCAGTTTGTTTTGTTGTTCATGTACTTATTTTTTTCTATGTTGTCCATTTTTAGTGGACATTGGTTAATCGATATTAGAGTATCTTTATTTTTCATTATTAAAGATGAGTGGTTGATGGATGGATAGATTTCAGACTGCTTAAGATAAAGATGCATGTAAACACATAAGAACACATGCATACAATTTTACCCTTGTAAATATTATAATTAAAAATAAATTCAAAAATGTCATTAGTACCTAATTGGAAATAATACTAATAATGTTGCCATGGATCTAATCATTGGTGCTGATATGGTGTTAAACACAGATAGACTTTACTGCCAAAAATATTGGGACACCTCCTGCTAATGAACATGTTTTACTACTTTAGTCATTTCCATGAGTAGAAATGGCTAATGGCTAAGCAATAAGCATATAATGATATTTTAGGGAATTGTGCGTTTCTAATTTTATAGCAGCAGTTTGGACAGGACCCTTTTAGGCAGAAAACGTCCTATTACGCTGGAATGGGAGTATAGTTCCTAATCACATCGTCTTAGCACACGATATAACTACAGAAGAGTCAAATTTTAAATGGGAAACGTATAGAAACTCTTTGGTCACTTTTGAACATGATGATGATTTATGCTAAGCTGTGCTAAAAGTGCTATTCAGCTGAATAGATTCCAAAATGGTAAAACTCCACATATTAACTCTGGGGGAGTTGGAGAATGAGCCTTTTTCTCCAAAAAAGTGGAGTGTTCCTTTAAAATGACATCGATTGAGTCAGTTATTGTGGAAGAACTTGATTGGTCTGCATAATCCCAACTGAACACCTCTGGAAGACCTTGAAAAAGACCGAAAACTCATCACCAAAGACTAATGACTTGTACAAATGGGTACAGTCAGTTTAGACTGTTTTTTGTGATGCCGATAGAAAGAAAGATAGAGCAAACCATTTACATATCCATCAAACCTTTAAAATATTGTGCTGACAAATCATTCAAAATAATACCAGCAATCTTTTTTTTTTTTTTTTTTTTTTTAAGCAAGAAGTACATTTTGACGTGACACTGTTGTATTTCACAGGGGTTACCAGCAACAGGATGCTCATGAGTTCCTGCGTTACCTTCTGGATCATCTTCACCGAGAGATGCAGGGGAGCAAGAACGGATCGCCCAGTCCCACCCTGTCCCCGGACCGAGCCAAACACGCCTCCGAGAGCAAATGCTGCATGTACGTGCATATATTCATCATGTGTTACCCCACCAATCCAGTTTTCTTGGAACAAATAGGTCATGCTTAACAAAATGTACACCACTCGATGAGCAAGCAACCCTACGAACACAAACCAGGCACCATTTTTATTTTATTATAAAAAAAAAAAAGCACAACTTGTCTTCAGTGAACTGCGCAGATGGCTCGGGGCACATTTCTAATTCGAGATAGGTCTATCTCAGCAGGCCGCTCCTTGTTCCATATCTTCCCTGCTAGTTTAGCGAGTACGTGGGCAGCAGTGATAAAGATAACTCTTTACGTCACACAGAGGGAAGTCTTTTCCGTACACAGACACGGCTGTTCCCACATTTGCCTGCTGCTAGAGCCAGAGCCACCCTGTTGTGTTTGTATTAATAGCTGCAGACAAGTGAGGAAGCCCTCGGCCAAGAGCGGGATTTGCCGGGGGTTATTGAAAAGGAAGTGCAGTGTTGTGGCGTGCTCAGTGGATTGTGCTCAACAAAATGGCAGGTTAATCCTGCTGCGAATAGACGGACTAGATGTGCTTTCACTGAGTCCTGATTCCGTCGAATGCTCTCGGGATCGGACTTGTGTGGGTTTATTTAATAACGTGAAGCGTTTTTGCTTTTTTCTAGAAACGGGACCTCCACTATCGTTACATCTGTGTTTGGTGGCATCCTGCAGAACGAGGTGTACTGCTTGATATGTGGCACAGAATCTCGAAAATTTGATCCATTCCTAGGTGAGCCATCGATTCGCTCTATAAAAGCTTTGAAGGCCTATGGTTATGCTAAATCTCGCTCTCCTCCAGATCTCTCATTGGACATTCCCAGCCAGTTTCGAATCAAGACCACAAAAGACCAAGAGCCGGGGCCGACGTGCACTTTAAATGGTAAGATATGTTATTACATGACTGCATTGCACACCGTGTCCAGGATTATCGCACATTACGACCGATTTTATTTCGTATTTTGATGTATTTCTGAGAAACAGAATATTGAATGAGAAATATATTTGTTTTTTCTACTGCATGTTTATTGGATGTAGTAAAGTAGGCGTCTCTTTCGGAAATGAACACTGACAGTTGGAGAGGCGTGGTTAATGATGTCGTTTTAGAGGGGAGTAGCATTTACAGATTTGGGTTAAAGATTACGAAAGCAAAGCATTTTTTTGGGTGGATTGACTTGCACAGATAAATGTTTCACCACAAAAATATCAATGTCTAAATAAAAATACTCAATTTGAATATCGCACTGTCTTTCAGATTGCCTTCGGAGTTTCACAGACCTTGAGGAGCTGGATGAAAGCGAGCTCTACATGTGTCACAAGTGCAAAAAGCGCCAAAAGTCCACCAAGAAATTCTGGATCCAGAAACTGCCCAAGGTCACAGAAGTGTAGAAATACCAGATATTTAAATAAATGGCTTTTTATGTCATTTGTAATGGTTATACAACGTCTAATCCGTGTGTAGGTACTTTGTTTGCATCTGAAGAGGTTTCACTGGACGGCGTTTCTGAGGAATAAGATTGACACCTATGTAGAGTTTCCAATGCATGGCCTTGACATGAAAAGCTACTTGCTAGAGGTGAGTGAACCTTAGTTTTGTAATAAGTTGTATGTTATTAGATAAATAACTATAATAAATTAAACATTTTTGCTTAAATCACACTCTATATAATTGTTCTTACCACTTTTGTTTTTAATATTCTTAAATGTATATTTTTGTACATTTGTACTTGTTTGTTTATTTATATAATGTAGTTGTTCTGAAATGAGATGTACATATATAATTGAATTGTAAAATTTAATTTTTGCCTTGAATATAGCCATTGTTGCTGGCACAGCATTAAATCATGAATAAATAAATATTTATTTGACACTTTTAAAAAAAAATTCATATTACTGTTAATTAAATAAGTCTATACTAATTTAATAATCACTTTATTTTTAAATATAATTTTAAATAATAGTACAGTATTGTAATGTGTGATTTATGTAATTTTTAATTACTCAAAAATTACAACAATAAACAATTGAATATAATATAAATTATAACATTTTGTTAGATTTTATTTTAATTGGTGCTGTCAAATGATTAATTGTGATTAATCACATCCAAAATAATTTTTTTTGTTTACATAACACGTGTGTGTACTGTGCATATTTATGTATATAAATTATACTCCTGTAATTTATATTGTGTAGAAATACTTTTAATAAAAAAGAGGAACATATTTTTCTTTAATGTATACATGCATGTGTGTATTTATATTTACATGAAATATACAAAACAGCATACACAAAACGCATATATTATGTAATCAAAAACTTTTTCATTTTTGGATGCAATTGATAATTTGACAGCAATCCTTTAAATACATAGTGGTAAATTTGGATTCTTTTATATAAAGTTGTTTTTATGATAATATAAT
>JAUCMS010000055.1:10867022-10878068 GCA_032357445.1 Enteromius radiatus
ATTTGACAGCAATCCTTTAAATACATAGTGGTAAATTTGGATTCTTTTATATAAAGTTGTTTTTATGATAATATAATATACAGCAATAATTTAACATGTTTATTACTTAAATAATAAACAAAATATAATTACACATACAAAACAAATGAATAAATTGCAAAAAAAAAAAAATTATATTCTAAAGAAATACGATAATATATATATAATAAATTATAATACATGAACAATCACATAAAATGTGATTATTTATTGTATGATTTAATGTAAATATTGGGTAATTACATACCTTTTATATGAAGTGCATAATTAAAATCAATATTACAATATCATTTTTAGTTACATTATATGGTATCTTGTTTTATGTAATGTTGATTTCATAACAATTATGTAATTCTGCTCAGCCTGAAAACAGCTTACCAGAGAGATGCCTGTATGATCTTGCTGCAGTAGTGGTGCACCACGGATCTGGGTAAGCAAACGCTTGCCTTGTTCTGTTAATAACAATATAACACCATATATTACTTTCCACAGCTGTGATAGAGCATCATTTCTAGCACACACCGCACCAGCCGGCAGTCAGGTCTCTTTGTCCTCCACTAGGAGGCGATGTTATATCAGTAGCTCAGCTGATCTCTCCTGTCTAATCAATCCGTACAGATAATCAGAGCTCTGTCCTCTCCTACAGCATCGGCTCGGGGCATTACACCGCATACGGGCTTCACGAGGGGCGCTGGTACCACTTCAATGACAGCACGGTCACTCTGGTCAGCGACGAGGCTGTGCTGAAAGCCAAGGCCTACATTCTGTTCTACACAGAGTGCAGCGATCAAGAGAGTCCAGCTAAGCTTTAAGACTTCCTCCAGATCACTCATCGGACCTTCATCCGCGTGCCGTCATCTGTCTCTCGTCTCATGCTATCCAGTTCTGATTTGTTGTGTCACAAAACCTCAATAAAAACCGAATTGCTGCTTGCGTTTCGACTTTTGGTTTAATAGACTGTCCCAGTTTTTTGTCTTCATACGGCACCGGTGTGAAATGAGATTCCAAAGGCAATTCTTCAGGGGGATTTTTGTCCGCCGGATGAACTCAAATAGAAACAAAACGCTTCACAATTGATCCTTTCCTCTCCTCACGGAGTGTTTTCTGTCGTCTGAAATGATGACAGCTGTCACGTTTCTGTGTCAGATGCTGACGCCAACGATCTGCTCGCTCCAGGAAAAAAAAAAAATGTTTCTATTCGGCTCGGAAATTCTTGTCTCCTGAGCCTGCTGTTCGTTGATCTAGGTTGCCGTTTCCGAACTAAAACTTGAAATGTTTGATTTTTACATGACAAAACATGATGTCGTCTGTATCACAGAGCAGTAGTCTGATCACCTCACTAATGTGAAAAAGACTTTTGAAGGGTCCAGTAGCTCACGTGTCTCGTTTCCTCTACGCTTGAAAGTGTTTGACCAGATGTACACTGTCTGTCTGTCCTTTTACAATTAAAGGGATGCAGATTGTGCAAAAGTTGGTTTGTGCATTTATTTTATTCTCAAAGTGAAAACGTGTACAATAAATTATTGTATTGATGGTCCGTTTTGCAGCTGATTTTAGCCAAGACCTCATTTTACAAGTTCTGACCAGTATTATTTTAGGAAGTATAGTTTTTTTATGAATATTTGTTAAATTATATAACCATTCATTTAATATTTAAAAATAGTTTTGTTTGTAAATATAATATTAAGTGATAATACAGAAATAATGTAATATTGTTACTTAAACTCTTATAAATATTGTTATATTTAAAATACAAATATACGCACGAAAGTATAATATAATCACATAATTTTAAGTATTATTTTGTTTTGTATTTTTTTATTTTTTGTTTCCGATATTTTAGTTGAGAAATGTTGCCTGTGCAAATAGCTGAATGAAATATTAAAATAAGTTTAAAGGTTTCATGTTGTAACATGGTTTTAGCTAATATCTCTGGTTCTTACTGAAGTCTAAAATGATATGTACTTATTTTTATGGAACAATTAGGACCAGGTAAAGCAGAAATCCAGCGATTCGTTCTTCCTCACAATTGATAATTTTTAATACAGTGTACCTTTTAAACTTGAGTTTGTTTCCAAAAGTTGTGCAAAATGAGCCAATCAGATTATAGCTTGCCAAAAAGGGGAAGTACATGCCATTTGTGTGTGTGTGTGTGCAGAAATATGCATCAGATGGTCCGTGGGTGTGCCGTCTGAGACTAGCTGTGCCCCACTTCTGTTAACACACAATGCAAATAGGGTAAAGAAAAATTTGATTATCTCTAAGAAAAAAAAATGTGTGTATACACACACACACACAGAGCATACTTTATATATATATATATATATATATATATATATGTATGTATGTAGGCTGTATGTAAAATGTGTGTGTAAAGAACACTTATATGCATGTATAGATAAAGAAAAAGATATTAACAAGAGGTGTGCTCTATTAAATACCTTGGCTTTTGAACAATGTACAGTGATCTCAATGCTAACTTGGGTGTTTTTTGTTAACAAAAGAAGATCTTGCTCAATGTGAAGTGCTGACATTGCATTGAATGTTTCTGTACGCGCTGTTCTCAAACATGGGTGGGTGGGTGTGTGTGTGTGTTCAGTCAGAGTGTGTCACAACGAACACGACCGCGTGCATTTCCTCTGTTCTGCGCCTGTAATTGCTGCAGGTGGAGTAGCGTTCTCTTCCAGCTCGCTCGAAACGCTCGTTCTATAATCTTTTTCAAAGGACTACTTCCAGTATCGCTGAATGGTTTTTAGTGACGTAAACCGCTCCAAAACACGAGCGTAAGAGGGCGTGCTTCGTTCCCATTGTGAGCTCTTCTCCTTCCCCCTCACTCTTTCTATCAATTGCTGCCACCCACACGCTCCTGCACGAGCTCCCAGGGGCTAAACAAACACCGGGGCTCCCCACACGCCACGTGCCGGAGGTATCGCTCCCTGACAGGCAGGAAGAAGAGGAGAGGAGGAACAGCTGCTCGACTCGCTCACAGGTGTCTGTCTGAAGCCGTAATGCTTGAGAAAGGACAACAAAGTTCATTCTCTCTCTCTCCCGATAGGTCACAGCTGCCAGTAAGATCACGTTGCTTGTGTTATCAAGTGCCACTGCGTCAATCGCGGCACGTTATGACTCAATGAGAGTGACTCAAACAGTGCAAGCTGCAATCACACTTCACCCCAAGAAAGATTACGCCAGGTCCGCTGTGAGTCATCAGGTGGTGTTGTCAGGTGTCATATCAATATATTGTGTGTAGACTAACTCCAGTGAGAAGGATTGCTAGCCTAGCTAATTTAGAAGTACACTGTGTTCGGTGAGCACAAGAAGCGCATCTTGTTCCTTCACAATTTAACAGGCTGGCAGAAACATTTGTTTGAAGGTCCTCCTGATTTTTTTTGACATTGCATGCATTGGTAATGTTAGCTCAACCAATTGTATGAGATCTGTTTGACTGACCAATGGCAGATGAAGGAATGTTTCATAATTTTTGCGATTCCATTACAATATTGTGTTGCTCCAAGTAACTAATTGTGCTACTTTTTATGAAAAGTAATGCATTACTTTTGCGTTACTTTTTGTACTGTGGGATATATATATTTGGGTTTTTTTGGCAGCTGTAAAGGCTCTTTCACACCCAAAGAAAAGTTAAGATATTTTGCTGGAAATTTAAAAGTAATGCATCGCTTTACTGTTTACTTGGAAAAAGTAGAGTAATCTGAGTACGTGACTTGTAATGTGTTACCTAACACTGCCTGTAATACTGTAAAGAAATGTATTCAATGTATTCATCCAGGTAAGTTCAAATTTCACCTGGAAAAATTGTAAGCAAGGCAGCTTAAGGCATACATTACTCAATGTTTAAAACCTGAACAGATTATGTAAATGAGTACAGAGGAAAAACACAGAATGACACTAATAGGAAAGACTATTTTAAAGTCTAAAACATGTTTGATATCCTCAAACTGGAATGAATCATAAGTTGCACCAGAGAAAAACAAGCTACAGGGATTATATTTGTCTGTTGCATACATAATAAAAGATCTATTATTTAAAAAAAAGCAATCATACTTTTATTCCTTGTGAGGTTTAAATAATATAAATATTATGCTTTTTCTGGAGGACACAGTTTTCAAAAAGTAATCCGAATCTGTGCCTATCATACACTACGCTATTTTCCATGAAATATACCAAAATATACAGACAATGGATTTTATTCTGGAACATTTCTGGAAAAGTGGTCTTTTCTGTAAATGCAAGACATGACATGAAACAGACACATGTCCATATTTGATGTAAATTTCACCTTGACTTAATATTGGATTTTGGTTCCACAATCTAAAACAAAAAAATATCAACGTTACTGACATCAGTAATAGACATAACTATTTTGGGTCTCAATTGCCAGAAAAATCTGAATCTCTGGCCCATTTATACTTGGTATTAAGATACATTTTGGTTGGTCCAATCATAAGTCAGCAACAGGCTAAACACAGGGGTAAACCAAGTCCATGTCCTGATTTGCACTTGTGCACTTTCAAGTGCATTCGAAGGAAGTTGAAAAATCAACTCATTTGAACTGAGAACAACCACTAAAACAAGGGTTTAAACTTCACCAGTTATGTCCAGTTTGGCTCAATTGAAAGAACTGTATTTTTCCCCCCATTTTAGTTTTTCTTATGCTTTCCCAACACACAGTAACACAGTGAGATATGCAGTCAGAGACCCTGCCCTCAACATCCAATCACAAGTGGTCAGACGAGACGCATTTACTACCAGCTGTAAATGAAGAGGTGTCTCTCTTGACCGCTTGTGATCGGGTCGAGCAAAAACCGGTGTAAACAGGGCCTCCGTAAGGAAGACTTTGCTATTCCCCATCCCCCAAGATGCAGGGCGCTGAGTGATCTCCACACTCTAAACGTCCCTCACACTGCCTCCTGTCCAGGCGTCAGAGACAGATGGACCGGGAGAGTCCATGTGCCTTACACATTTCCATTTTTGACCGTGCCTGCAGCGGTCCTCCCAAAATAACCCCATTCCTCACGACCTTATATGTGCAAGGCCTCAGCGAGGCTACAGTCTGGGGGAGAATCACCAATCCGGGCCACACGAGACACGCCGTTGTCCCATTGTTGCTTTGCGGGTTGTCTCCTGTCTTGCTATGAATCTCACAGAACTCGATCAGGAGTGTTTGCTACACCTTTTTTCGTACCTAGACAAGGACAGTCGCCACAGCCTGTCCCTGACCTGCGTACGACTAAGACAGGTCTTCCTGGACCCACAGCTGTGGACGCTGCTTCACTTCAGGTCTCTGTGCGAGCTGAGGAGGGACAACTATATTCTGGGCTCTTCGCTAAGGTACCTGGCTGTATGCTGGCACTCGAGCAGGGTCAAAGTGTGCAACATTGAGGACTGGATGAAGACCACATTCCAGAAGGACCTCTGCAGGAAGCACGAGAGCCTCGTCAGTGACTTCCTGGAGCGTGTTTGCCACATGTGAGTGTTTCTGTTTTTCTTGGCTTCAGCGTTCATTTTGTCATCGGTTTGATCTTGGACAAGCAGATGTTGCTGATACATTTAGACAGATGAAGCGATCTTAATGAATCCCATCGCCGCTTTTATTTTTAAAAGTATAGTAATGGCACGATATTAAGTTTCTGTGATCGTTTACTGACCTGAAGCTGTTAAAGAATAACTTTGGCACAGATCTGTCCCATTGTAAACAACAGTATCCAATAGTACAAAATACAAACTATTATTATCCAAAAGCAACTCAAATATAGTCGTTTTTGTCATAGTGCTTGAATCTCATTTGCGCTTGCATATTTTCAAACTTGCATAAAGCCCTGTTGATCCTAGTTTTAAAAAATGACACCAAATCACATTCGATTTTTCTTTTATAACTGATCATAGCTTGTCGAGTTGCACAACAGCAGATGAGATTTGAAAGGTATGATGGAGGGAATGATTGCCAGTAAACAATAATGTGAAGTCACCATGAAATCGAAATGGACATTGCTTACATTTCGGGGTAATTTATTATAAATGTGCGCATCATTGCAAATTTTTCAATCTCTTTAATCAAAAACATGCTTATCCTTTCCCCACTGCAAAAAATATCTCTTTTTTTGATGACTTGTGAACTGGCATGTTTTTCCAAAAGCCTGACAAGTTTCAGTCTATTACTTCCAGCAGCATGAGATTGCTGTGATTTGTATAAAAAATAACAAATGAATTCCCTATGGATGAAATCATTCGAGAAAAAAACTCACATTTTCCGCTAAATGCCGATTTTAGTTTTTTTTTTTCACTATTCCTACAGACTTCATGATGCTTTAATATAGTTTTGTTTGTTTTTTACTTTTTGGAGCTTTTTGAAAAAATGTAGTAACTGCTTTTGTTGTATGGAAAAGAGCCGCTTGAACATTCTTTGAAATATCAGCTTTTGTGTTCCCCAATTTTAAGCACTGTCAGCAACAACTGACCTATCAGACCACAGCTGAAAGCACACCACAGACCCTTCAGTCAACAGGAAGCTGTGAAACTGTCACCCAAAGTATTACCACAATTATTTCAAGAACAGAGCAAAACGTCGACCATTCAGCTACTTTTGTTTTTGCGTGTTGCAGCATTACTCATTTACTAGGTTCAGTTATGAGTTGAGAAGTTTACGTGAGTACAGAACGTTCAGCAATTACAAATGTCTGTTTTCGAGGAATGCTGATCATTAGGAAGTGGCTAAATGGTTTTTTTTTAAGGTACAGACATCAGTAGTGGGAAACTAAAAGTACTTCAGCATGAGCGTTCCTCACTTAGCCATTTGACTGCGCCAGTGTTAGACTGATGGGGATCTGCTCAAACCTCCGTTCCTTAAATGTTCATCAGAAACACATTTTAGCTTCAAGCAAGCACGTCATCACATTGATGCGGCCTGTGTTCGAAGCGTGCTGAAGCTGGGAATGCAGCTTGCCTCAAGTTTTGAGTGACACGAGGTCTGTGGAGTAGCACGCAGTGCACAGCTGAATTACCCTCTGGAGTTTTAAGGGAAGATCTGTAC
Source organism: Enteromius radiatus (assembly GCA_032357445.1). NCBI lineage: Eukaryota > Metazoa > Chordata > Actinopteri > Cypriniformes > Cyprinidae > Enteromius > Enteromius radiatus. Next base: position 10,874,110 of record JAUCMS010000055.1, read on the forward strand.
AGCCTCTTCGAGGCGGCCAATAATAACGGGAGACATGATGGAGCTCTGCGGTCTCTCCTGCTGCTGTTTTGCTCCGTTAACTCACTTATGAGGAAAAAAGAAACTGTGATTTGGCAAAACCCAACACCCTAAACACTAAAATAATAATAATAAAAAAGGTTTCTTCAGTGGTTCTTTGATTCACCCTCAGATATGATATAGTTATTGATCTGAAGAACATAGTACTCTCAGATTTTCATGTTTGGGGGAACTATTCCTTTAAGAACATTTCGATTAGAAGGTTTAGGAGATTTGTAGTGTAATATTAGAGGTTCCTCAGGTCAGTGTTGGGGTTGGTTATTTTATACACAGAACATGTTTGCTAATTGGTACCAATTGAAAGTTTTAATCTTGCATCGTGGAAAGGTTCCAAGATGCTCAAAATTCTAAATGGAACCACAGAACCTTTATTTTAAATAGTATATGGCTGTTTTTGAAAAATAAAATAAGTTGTTTAAGTTCATTGTAGGCTCTTCAGATTAGCATACTAGTTTCTGATCTGTTTTAAGAATTAGTAGAAAAATCTTTGAAGAGGTTCTCACACCAGGGTGGCGAAATTCTCCAAAGAACCAAAGCCAACTCGAGATGGTTATAGAGGGTTCTTAAAAGGGTTCTTTTGAGGTTAAGAAGTGTTTGATGTTACATTGTGGGTTCATCAGTGCAGTGCCAGTTGTTCTTTGACCAGAGAAAATTGGAGCCACACATGATGAAATTGGAGAGAAGCAGAAATACGTTCCTCTGAGTAAGGTCCCTCCCTTGTGAGCTCTCCTCTCGTGATTTGCATTGGCAGGTGGAGCCTACAATCAGTTCTTTGTTGATGAGGGCGGAATGAACATGTGCGTCGCAGTCACTGTGTGTGTGTGTGTGTGTGTGTGTCTCACGCACTTTCTACACACACACACACACACACTTGCTGACGCCATTGTGGCAATACATTTCAGCTGCAGGAAAATGTATAAAACACTAAGCGCCTGGGGAAGAGAGTCTCAGATGGTGTCATTAAGTTCAAGTAGAGATCCAGTTTTATTCTTCATATAAAACTTTTATCTTCTTTCTCTTCTTGAACACCTTTTGCCAACTTCCTCTTGGCATCTATTAAAATTCAGAACCAAATTCAATTAATGAATCATGGCCAATAATAATCACACAAAAATAATAGTTTCCTACCTACAATATTTGGTCTCACTTTAGTATAGGGACTAATTCTCACCATCAACTAGTTGCTTATTACCATGCCCAGTATTAGAATATTGGCTGTTTATTAAAGCACATGACTTCTGCATGACCATAAACTAAATCCATAGTACTAAACAATACTTACTACCTTACTAACTATTAATTATCAAATTTAGAATGTATTGAAGCCAAATCATAGTTAATGTTTTTAAAAGCAAAAACTGGACCTTAAAATAAAGCGTGATGAAGGTTTTTTTAATAACTTCTAATATCTAAACATCCCTAAAATGGTAAATTTACCCAAGAATTACGGTAATACAGTAAGAGTTAAAATAACCTCTCTTGAATTATTAGAAAATGCTGATGATAACAATATGCCATCACTTTAAATGGCCTGTAACTGTCAAAAAGACATGATTGACTGCTTTGATCTCCTGTAGCCCTTTGGCTTCAAAACAAGAAACTTAACGCATTTGTTACGGATATTGTGCATGATGAATGACTCCATTTCTCAAAACAGGCTATTAGAAACCAAAGAAAATAAAGAGCACAACAACATTTGACCACATCCATCTGCTGTGTGGGACCTTTTCTGTTGACGTTCTTGGCATACAGCTGTCATTAGGGCCGCTTCAGGGAAAAGTTTCCAGCCCTAGACGCACCCTCCACAGTGCCCCCAGAGTGATATAAGTGGCTTGAAGGACTACTTTCACTGTGACGACTCTATGAGTTCAAAAGAAAAAGCGCTAAATCGAATTCCTGGTAAATTACCATCATGCCACGTGTGGCATGTCTACAGAGGCCGTATCCACATGGGAAAACCCTCATCATGGCTTGCGTTATGGAAAATATTAGTAAAGTTTTGGCCCCACACACCCAGCTCCATTCTCAGAAGCAAAGTCAAATAAGACTTATTTAGTCTTTGTTAGTTGTTCATTAAGCCTGTTTGATGGAAATGCCTTTAAAAAACCCCCAAACATCTGCACAAGAGAAGGGCGGAGCCAGCAGAGGAAGGCATGCTTATGTAACCGGGGATGATGCGGCGCATATATCTGGCGTGTTTACTTCATCTGGCCAGCTCTGAAAGCTCCTCCCGCTCAAACACAATGGCTGAAAGCTGCTCCAGCAGAAACTACCTAAACCAACCGATCCAAGAAGCATCGAATTCTTGCGAGCCTCGCTCATCCTTGCTCTCCTGCTGATCCCTTTATCAGACTGCCTGTGTCACCGAATGCTGTCTGGGATAATAAAAGCAATGGCACGTGTAGTGTGAGATCCGCCCCATGGCCGGGGTTATTGGGACAGTGCTCATAACACTTACAGGAGGCTGGAATGTGCCGGTCTCACATGTGGTTTAGTGGTAAGATTATGTAAGAGTTTATATAATCTGCATCAGTAAACGTGAATGACATCTCAAAGCTAGAGCCATTAGCTCGCTCCGTGTGAGCGTGTGTGACCCTGTGTGAGTCCACCAGCAGGCTGCAGCAGAGGAGAATCACGGACACGCAGAAAGGACACTCGCCAGTAGCCGGGGCTGCCCGAGCACGCTGGTGCGGGCAAGAGAAACAGCTCGGCTTTCAGCTGGTGCTTTTTAGCAAGAGCACCAGCTGTGTTTATGTGGCAAAAACAGCTGATACAGCAAACACTGACTTAGGGAATGGTTTCTGTTATGCGATGCTTAGTATAAAACCATGCGGATGCCTGATGGGGCAATATAAATTACTGCCTAAAGTCTTGGGCTACGGTTACTATGTTGTGTCAATTACTGTCTATTGACAACACATTTATTATACAGCCTACCATTTTATGTGTCCCCCTGAGGAGCGAAAAGCATTTGTAATGCAGTAAGCTACAGGAGTGCGTTTTACAAGAAATTATTACATTATGTGAATTCAAATTGTATTTTTTTACTGTCTAATTGCTTAATTAAAGGGGTAGTTCACCCAAAAATATAAATTAGGCTGTGTTTAACTCACCCTCGAAGCATCCTAGGTGTATGTGTATGTCTTCTTTCAGACTAATTCAATAATAGTTATATTAAAAATGATCCTGGCACTTTTTAAGTGTTATCATTGCAGTGGGTGGGTGCAGGGACGGATTACCGACCGGGCCAGTGGGGCCGCTGCCCAGGGGCCCTAGGCGTGCAGGGGGCCCGCGGACTAGCTAAAACGTTAGCTATGCGTTAGCTACGTTAGCTAATCATGACCAGTCCGCATAGCTATCTAAAAACGTTGTGGCAACATTGCGTGGCTGTTTCGCTCAGAGGGTGACGCAAACGTTTTGCAAACTTTGGGCTGTCCAAGGGGCCCACCCCAACTAACATATTAAATAAAGTGCGCGCAAGCTTAATAAAACACATGGCTTCGGGGGATGGTTTAAGGCCTCCCGTAGCGAGTTCATGCATTTTTGTAAGATAAATATCCATATTTCAAATGTAATAAAGGCTTTGCTCTCACTTCTGCACTGTCTCTGTGGCATTTTTACAACATTTCTGTGTTGTTTGTGAATTCTGATCATCACACAGCAACACGGTCTCAACCAATGGGGTGAGTCTGGGGTGAAGCCATGTGTTTGTCTGACCAATAGCAGACAGGGGAGCATTCAGGGAACCCGTTTGAAAATTACTGATTGTATTGACATTTAATCAAGCGGCAACCTCCCGCTCCTTCTAGTGAAACCAACACGGAAGTGATTAAAACTGCAATTCATCGACTAGCCGCTGGGGGCTGGCTGCAAAAGGGAGT
>JAUCMS010000055.1:10886552-10898540 GCA_032357445.1 Enteromius radiatus
TTTATGCTGGTCCTTTGTTGGTTAAGATGGTAATTTTGCTAGTTTATGCTGGTCGAAGCTGGTCCTTTGCTGGTTTATGCTGGTTTATGCTGGTTTAAGCTGGTAGTTTACTGGTTTATGCTGGTTTAAGCTGGTCGTTTTGCTGGTTTATGCTGGTCCTCTGTTGGATAAGATGGTCATTTTGCTAGTTCATGCTGGTCGAAGCTGGTCCTTTGCTGGTTTAAGATGGTCCTTTACTGGTTTATGCTGGTTTAAGATGGAAGTTTACTGGTTTATGCTGGTTTAAGATGGTAGTTTTGCTGGTTTATGCTGGTCCTTTGTTGGTTAAGATGGTCATTTTGCTAGTTTATGCTGGTCGAAGCTGGTCCTTTGCTGGTTTATGCTGGTTTAAGATAGTCCTTTACTGGTTTATGCTGGTTCAAGCTGGTCATTTTGCTGGTTTATGCTGGTCCTTTGTTGGTTAAGATGGTCATTTTGCTAGTTTATGCTGGTCGACGCTGGTCCTTTGCTGGTTTAAGCTGGTCCTTTACTGGTTTATGCTGGTTTAAGCTGGTCGTTTACTAGTTTATGCTGGTTTAAGATGGTCGTTTACTGGTTTATGCTGGTTTAAGCTGGTCGTTTTGCTGGTTTATGCTGGTTTAAGATAGTCCTTTACTGGTTTATGCTGGTTCAAGCTGGTCGTTTTGCTGGTTTATGCTGGTCCTTTGTTGGTTAAGATGGTAATTTTGCTAGTTCATGCTGGTCGACGCTGGTCCTTTGCTGGTTTAAGCTGGTCCTTTACTGGTTTATGCTGGTTTAAGCTGGTCGTTTTGCTGGTTTATGCTGGTTTAAGCTGGTCCTTTACTGGTTTATGCTGGTTTAAGCTGGTCGTTTACTGGTTTATGCTGGTTTAAGATGGTCGTTTACTGGTTTATGCTGGTTTAAACTGGTCGTTTTGTTGGTTTATGCTGGTCCTTTGCTGGATTATGCTGGTTTAAGATGGTCGTTTTGCTGGTTTATGCTGGTCCTATGTTGGTTAAGATGGTCATTTTGCTGGTTTAAACTGGTTTAAACTGGTTTAAACTGGTCCTCTGCTGGTTTAAGATGGTTGTTTTGCTGGTTTAAACTGGTCATTTTGCTGGTTTATGCTGGTCCTTTGCCAGCACGTGACAAGCATAAACCAGCAAAGGACCAGCATAAACCATCTTAAATCAGCAGCATCAAAACATGCCTAACCAGCATATGCTGTTTTTTTCAGCAGGGGTTCAAATACGATCTCTTGAATCATTGGGCTGCACGCTGTTAGCTGTTCATTAGCATTCACATTCATCTCATAGGCAGTTCCTTGGGCGGCCTGTAGCATGAGAATATAATAAAAAATCTGTGATTTATAAATATGCTTGCAAAAATTATTTAATGAAGCATGCTTCTTTGGGTCCCAGATGGTGTAGTTACACCACATGCCAACAGGCGTTAATGTGGCTATGCTAACCAGCCATACTTTGACCACCATAGATGCAGGTGGTTAGCATGGAAGACTTGAGAAATAGGATAAATTGGTAATGTCAACTGAAGTCTTTTTAGAGATGGAGCAGGTAATGTGTATTGATAAAAGATAACATATGATAGCTATATATGATGAATCGTTCACAATAAGTCCAGGAATGTGTATTAAGAAAATAAATCAAAGTAAGTCAATTTTCATGTCATGGCAAGCACAGATCAGCAAAACACAATAAAGCAGAGCAGTCAAATCCACAGCAGCTGTAAAACGAGGTAAATGGTTTTACCCTATTGAGTTTATACATGTACATCAACTTGTCAGTTATAAAAGCGGCACGCTGAAAGAAAGCAAACAAAATGAACGCACTTACACAGATGGCTGAAACAGTTACCTCTTGTTATTTGCAAATGAATTGAAGCAAACCAGTTTTGACAACAGCCAGTTGTTATCCAATTTACTTAGATATTCAGATTTTCCTTAGAGGTCATTTTACCATGGCAGCCACATTTTTCACAAAGTACATTTCCCTCTTGGATTTCCTCTGTTCCAAATGACAGTTCAAGACTCCTGGCTGTGTTCATGGCTGCTCATTTTACAGACCTTATTTCCAGCAATGGGCTCTTCATTTGAAAATCAAATTGAGCGGGAGCAAGCCTCCAGGCGCTTGGAAATTATGAACAGGCTAATCGGTCTAAATCAGTTGTTATACAGTATGCAAAGAAGACTGCATAATGATTATGACTCTGGTACATTCGAGTTTAAACGCTGGTTTCTGAGGCCTTGGCTGCATTAAAGCTGGTAAGTTTGGAAACATTGGTCTGCTTGCTAAAACATCAACTTTGACTATATATTTCACAATGAAGTACATAACAAGAAGTTATAAATAGGTGTTTCAATTTAATGCATAGATGTACAGTACATGTAACTTACCCATGCTTACCCATGAAGCTGGGATGCTGGTGTAAGTTGGTTTATGCTGGTCATGTGCTGGCAAAGGACTAGCATAAACCAGCTTACACCAGCCTCCCAGCTTCAAAACATACCTAACCAGCACATGCTGTCTTTTTCAACAGGTATTAATATTTCAATAAAAATAATGATTTGTTTAAATAATGCATGCAAATAATGCATCAGCATATTATGTGATTAGTAATAAATTCAGTTAAATGAGTAATAAATATTAAAAAAAAACACCACTGTTGAACTTTAGGTCATGTCAGGAGTTTTGCTTTCCTATATAGTAGTTAATTCTATACCGTACGTTCACAACACAAAGAGTTTCTAATATTACCACAATCTGGTTTCAAATGATCTCACTTGTCTGCCACTATATATGAGAGCCTGAAGTGTTTGACATAGCTAGATATGCATTCATATATTCGTATGATAGCACTGGTTAAAATATATTTCCATACATTACGACCAGTCTGTAGTAGTGAATATGTGCGTTTTTATCATAGTTGAAGCATAACAGCTTCTCTCCTTCACTGGATAATGTTAAAAACAGGATGTTGATGGTAACAGAGAAATGAAGTGTCTGGGTGTGTGTTTATGCAGGGCTGTCTGGGTCTCTGGGAAAGTATGACGATAAAAACTGTCTGAGCCATTAAGATGAGCCACCTCCTGCTTTATTCATAAGGTCTCATTGTCGAAGTATACAAGCATCCGCTATAGATTTTCTTAATGGGGGACCGAGTTTGGATGTGAGGTATACCCTTTTTTTGTGTTGTGTTCTGCTTCTGTTCCTGCAGTGCTGGGTTTCGGCGTGCTGATTTGTGTGACAATATGAGAGAAATACAGAGAGATTGCTGGATGGAGATGGGTGGAGGTTGGACAGTCTTTTTTTATATTCCTCGGGCCCGAATGGAGGATGGAGTTAGGGCGTGTTATCTGATCTTCCTGTAATCTCATATGTCCACAGAGAGAGAACATCAATACCAGGCCTTTTTTTTTTTTTTATAATTTTTTTCTGAACAGGATGGTCCACATATAATCTGATAGCCCACTTGAATACATAATGTCATGTTGTCTAGACTACAGGCCCTCAGTCTTTTCTCAACTGCCATACTGAAATACAGTCTAATACAGATCAATAATTATAATAGATTTTTCTTTACTTCACCGTATGTAAGAGATTGAATACAAAATGTCAGTTCTAAAACTATGCCAAAAACTGCTTAGCATTTTGCGACTGAGCAGAACACTTTTTCAACCATTTAGCAACACTCTGGCAACCAAAGAGAAGTAGCTAGTAACCAAATAGCAACTAGAGATATTGTTAAATAATGGTATGTTGATATCTATAGCGATGCTCTTCTGATAACGATAATTAAACTTTGTCAAAGAGAACGGTCATGGATAAATTAAACTAAAACCGCCAGTAGGCGGCGCCAAGTCCTTGTCTTGATGAGTGATTCATTGAATAATTCATTTAAACGATTAGTTAAATGTGTCATATAACAGCAATTTTCCACAAGCTGATATGATTCTTTAGGGTCTTAATAAACTCTTTTCAAAACACTCTGTTCTGTGTACTTCCCCTTTAAATCTTCACGAGCTCTGCTGACCCCGCCCCTCTTTTTCGAGGCGCTGTCAGAGGATGTTTATTTAGCCTTATTCATAGTGAAACTTGCTAATAAGCACGTTATTAGGAAAGGTGATTTGCTAAGATTCAATAAAAGAGATCACACTGACTGCTTCTGTAGGTGAGGCTGGATCATGAATAATTTGCGCGAACATAAACTTATTTAGGTAGATCAAGGGGGCGTGTTCCCTTCAGAACCAAATGTAAGTTAACGTTAGACTACTGCTACTAAATGACTACTGCTATGTTCATTGTTACATTTAACAACAAAACACCTCAAACTCTTAGAAGTCATGCTCGTCTCTGCATATTTTAATAAAAATAAAATTGAATCACTGACTCCAATCATTTGAACAAAACAGTGTCGCTCTGAGAGGCACTATTTTCGCTAGCAAAACAAACACAGACAACCTTTTGTTTAAAAATGTATCTTACTCAGTATTATCTTGGGTTTATTTCAGCCGTTTTATAAAATGATCACATTTTGCGCTCATGCACCAATATTCAGGAAAATATATATACTGTATAACAAAAATAACCAATAACCTTACTGCTTTCACAAGAGCAGCTTAAGCTCCTCTGAAACCCTCCACCTCCCCAGCTCCACCTGTACAGACCTGCTACAGGTTATTTTATATGCAATGTATGCAGCAGTTGTATTTTTAGGGAGTAGCTAATCTTTGATTGCAGCGGCAACAATCATCATATCCACTACCATGCTAAAATCTTCCACAAGCCTTTCAGACTTCAATCATATGAGCATTTTAACTGCATTCTAGTAGTTTTCATCACATAGTACATGCTCTATTGCACATCTTTAAAATGGCAATTACGATATTATCTTAAAACATAAATATTGTACACCCATAATTGCAACACTCTGGCAACCGAGCAGAACAATCAAAAAAGTAGTTGGATAGCACAAGAGTGAACTTAACTTTACCCCTCTTCTTTTGTTTTCAGAAGACTACATTCATCAGGCTGAGTTTGGACACCCTCACGTCTAGACTACAAAATCCTAATGGAACATAATTCCCCATAATTCTTTGCAGTATAAATATGTGCTTCATTTAGACTCTTATTGCAAAATATAGTAATTATAGTCATTATAAATTGGCCCGTGTCATAGGTCGTGTCTGCATGCTAGACTAAATTAGCATGTCTGTCTAGCTCCGACTGCAACTGCACTTCTATCTTGGCCACATCTTTATCTCGCACCTGCAGAGTGTGTGTCACTCACTCGGCTATAAGTGAATGTGTGTGTGCTGGTATGGATGTATTTCATGCATTCGCCCACACGAGTGTGTTCCTGCCCTCGCCGCGCGTCTGTTGTGTCTCCTGCCGACTGTGCAGGTGTTGAGGAGGCTTTTAATAATGCACAGTAAGCCTGCTTTGAAACCGGCTGCTCCTGGTGCACAATATTCCTTGGCTCCCCGTGGATCTCCCTGTCAGTTTCTCTGCTTGGGGCCGTATTGCCTCAGCCATCAGCTCTCCTGTCAATCAATCTCCTGATGAAGCAATACTCAGACACTGCAGGGTGTGAATTAAAGTACAGGGCATTCAGTGCACTTCATATTGCTGCAATACCACAGAAAACCTGCACGGCCACAAGATCTGGTTTGCTCGTTCTTGTTTTGTTTTTCTTTTCAGTTGTATTTTGGAAATTTGACATCTTTGCACATCAGGTACAGAAGGGAGATGTTTACAGGAAATAATTATTTACATTTTTTGCCTTATTCACACCAGTTTTGCTACTATTAAACTATTACATTGTAATAAAAATGTAATTATGAGTTGAACTATGCCTTCAATGCCATATCTTTATTACAATTGTACATTTATTAAAAAACAAAACTACATATAACAAATTGATAGAGATGTTTTATTCTGTGATGGATACAGGCTTCTATACATAACAAATGTAATTATACAGCAAGCTAGAAAAAGTGAAATGGTATTTTTCTGTAGTGTAGACGGAAAGTCAGAGCACTAAACTAATAATGTCTAAAAGTATTAGCACAAGATTAAGTTCCACAGTATCATTGCAGACTTTCTTAAGGATGCATTGTCAGCTTTGCCAAACTCTCAAAGCGCGTCTGGCTCGAGTTCATGCAGTGTTTATTTTTTAATCTGCTCATGGTAACCTGAGGTGCGACCCCCGATGCACTTTATCGTCCCCTGCTCGGCAGATGCTGCTTCACCGAAGTCAGACACTAACTAGGAGCTGCACTCAAACAAAGCCTGTTAACTTAAGCAAGCACTGTCACACGGTGGGCAAGGGGTGGACAAAGCACACACAGGTATGTCTGTGTGTGTGTGTGTGAGCACAAGGTCATCTCAAGGACAGGCCAGCTGTGTCGTCTAGGCAGAAAAGCCCGTCTGCCACAACGTGATCCGCCTGCCAAACAAAACAAGTGGAGAAATACACAGACGGCCCAGTGATTCACACTCACAAACACCCACATATGACCATAACAGCGACAGACACAGACGCGCACACCTTTTATTTTTCCAAAATCTAGCTTTACATTTCAAGGCCAAATGTAATTTAGAATAGAACTCATAAACAGAGCGACGTCAGACGACCTTAAAGGGACAGGTCACTCAAAAATGAACATGGTGTCATCATTTAGAGATAAGTGTTAGGATTAAACTAAAACTATTACAAATAGTTGTTGGTTATTGAAATAAAGCTGAAATCAATATAAATTATTAGTATTGGATGGTAAAAATTAATTCTCAAATTAAGAAAAAAAAGTCTTAAGTCAGTTTTAGTTTAAATACTAAAATTACTCAAATTAAAAATACCTACAGCTACAGTAATTATTATTATAACTATATATAAAGCTAAATAAAAAATAAAGTTTTTTTTTTTTGGTTTTTAGTTTTCATATATTTTGTAAATTATTTTGTAATATTCTTTAATCAAAAGTTAATTTTATTGATTTAAAAAAAAGTGCCTACTTAAACCAAATATTCATGACTTTTATGTATGAATTTAATATGTATTATTACCTATAAAAATGCTAAAAATGCCTACTAATTATTATAATTATAAATGAACCTAATATAAAATTAAAGGAAAGTTCTTATATGTATATGTATATATATATGTATATATATATATTTATTTTTTTTTTTTGGTGAAAATATTCTTAAAGTAAATATTATTTATAAATATCTAATATTTAATTTACTGAAATGGCATTATGAGAAAATGGTGTCATGAAAAGAAAGTGGCAATTTAAACCAAATTCAGGCTTGAATTCGATCAATTCACCAAATTGTAAAATAGTTGTTTTGCATATGTTTTATGTAATTAACTCAAATTTTCAAAGTAAACTTTTTTGTAATTATGTTTTTTTTTTATCTTATCAGTGCAAAAGACAGTAAAAATACTGTTATACACCATTCAAATCTGTTAGGTGTCTACTTTTGCAGTTCTGCAGTTAATGCAGGTTGATCAAATTGACATAATTAACATTTCTGTGTGAGCTCTTCCTTTAACTTAAAAAGAAAATAAAACTGTTCTTATAAATTGGAAATCAGAAACAGGTCTATCCACAGCAGCATTATCCCCAGGGAGACTAAGGTATTATAGTTTTTTATTCTCTTGCACAAAGCAGCAAACTCCAATTTGATTCAAGCTCAAAGTAGTACACAGAACTGAAATCCAATCTCTTTTGGCATGTCATTCATGTCTTCTACATATGAAGAAAGCTTCAGTAAGATACATAGAACCAGGAAACTATATACCTGCGCTAATTCCTACTTGTGCGGTGATCTGAGCCGTGTTTTGTGTGAGATTGCAGATTTAGGTTAGGAAAAGTTCAGCCTGTATCAGTGTGACGCATGACGCTTCCTGTGAGAAACTGAGGGTAGTAATGTAATCTCAGTGCTGTCTGTTATCTGAAGCCTGGGGGAGTCTTTGTTTGCGGCTCAATCTCTGCTCTCTGTAACACATGAAGACATTGTTCTCGCACCTATATAAGTTGTGTTTATTGTGCACCTGATTTACTGTACCAAACTAACGTTCATTTTGATTGCAGAGCGAAAGATTAATTATTAACCTGTAATGTTTACACCTGCAGTATTTTCGTTATACGAAGACAGAATTTAAAGGGATAGTGCACCTAAAAATGAAAATTGGTTTCTTGATTTAAAATGAAATTGACTCACTCTCATGTCATTCCAAACCTATTCTGTTTTTGTTTCTGTGGAATTCTAAGAAATTGTCGTGTTTGCATTTTTCCATACAATAAAAGTAAATGGGTGCCGCCAAAATTGCACTCCTAATGAACACTTCTGTAAAATGTGCATGCTATATTTCGAAATGTTTCAAGTCTGAAAAGGTCGAAATTGAAATCAGTCTCAGCTTTCATATTGATTTTACATTTAACATTTGTCAGATGTTTTGGTGTCATTTTTTTGTTGAATGCTGGACCAGGTGTGACATGAATGAGGACGTCACCTAGAGTAACGCCAAGGAAAAATTTAATTGTACTGTTAAGACAGAGAAGAATATTTTTAGTTATTAAAGGAATCGTGTTGGTGGATTTTGATATGAAAGGGGATGGTGTTATTACCGATTATGGATGCATATTTTGGTCGGTTTACAGTAAAAATACCTTAAAAATGGATTTGTTACTTACAGACATGCAGATGTTAATTCATGTACTGTAGTCATCTGGATTACTTGTGGATTATTGTGATGTTTTTATTAGCTATTTGAAGTCTTTTTCTGATGGCACCCATTCACTTCAGTAGATCCATCGGTGAACAAGTGTTGTAATGCTTTTTCCTTCTTGTATGGCTTAAAAATCTTATTCTTGAATTAGTTTGTGCTTTTCAGAGCTCAACAATGGAAAAGAGCAGACAGGACAATCTGTTTCTGTGTTTCACAGAAGATGGCACGTCATACGGGTTTGAAACAACATCCTACAGTACAACTTTACAAATAACTTGCTAGCTATTGAAGTTTATGAATAAATTCCCAGGTGTCTTACCTGAAGTCGCTTTTTTTGAACAATATGTATTTATTCATGTGCCTTTTTTCATTTTTACATTGCGTGTGTTAGTAGGTGATCTAATAATTCCTGTTTTAATTTCCCAGTGGTTCCTTTGGCTTGGGGCACAAGCAAAATGAGAGGCGCTTGTGGTAAAGTGGGGCTCGAATTCTCCTGTGGATCCAGAAAACGGGTCTATTTGTGGACCTGTTTCTTTCTCAAACCGTCTGTCATTGCATCCGTCATCATTTCTGCCTAGACGCAGTTTAGACATACACAGGAGGCATGTGAAGCAAAAAATAGCGCAAAAAGCCACTCAAGGCCGTGCGTTACCGTCATTTCATAAAACTTCAGCAAGAACAACAGGTTACAAGACAGAGATTTTCAATGAACAGGATAACACAATTTATCATAGGATTTCAAACAGGTGCCTAGAGGCTTTTAGCACAGAGACAGGGTGGTTGCAGGAGCTTGCGGAGGAAAGAGGAGGGTGAAAGGGGGTTTTGGTGTACTCTGTGACCGCCTCCAGTGCTTCATGCCGGTCGGATGACTGAGCGCTGCTGACGCGATTGGTGCGGGAGGAGGACGGAGCAGATGCCATGTGAAAAAGAGAGTGGGAGGATAAGTACAAAGTGCACATGGCCAAGACGCCACAAGCACACGGGATCCTGAACGTAATGAGAAGCAATGATAAGGGCCTCATCAACAAACACTGCATTACTGGGGGGACGGGGGGGTATGGGGGTTTGGGGGGGGGTCAAGGTAACCACGCTGAGATTGAACACAATTATGAGACGTACAGTAACACTTATTTTCGTGAAGTAAAATATGTTATTGCTCAATTTAATGATTGAAAAACAGGTCATTTACTTTCAAAATATTTATAAAACTGTCATCATTTACTCACCTTTGTGTAGTTTTCCAAACCTGTATGAAGTAAAATGAGATATATTGAGAATGTTTTATTTATTACCAATATCCTTAAAAATACTTTTTTTTTTTCCCCTGAAGAAGAAACTGAATCATACAGGTCAGGAACAACACGGCAGTGAGAAAATGATGACAGACTTCTCCACTTTTGGGTGAATTATTCCTTTAACCCTTTACAGGAAGCTATTTTTAATCTTTAAATTCATACCTACATACATTATTACATTATTATCTATCCTCTCCCTCCCTACTTTCTTAGTTTTCCTCAGTCTATTTATTATAAACAATATGACACTGGTTACCAACCTTCTTCAAAAGATCTACTTTAGTCTTCCAAGGAAAAACGAAAGTCATATTTTGGAATGACTTGATGGTGAGTAAATTATTTTTTGTTACGTGAAATATTTTTTCTTTAACTCTTTCCCCGCCAAAGAGTTGCGCCACCAATGACAAGTTTTTACGGCAACCCCTGTTCTAGGTGTATTACGGTAAGGAAAGCCCTAGCGCATGTCCTGAATGAGTTACAGGACCTACCGGGTCTACCGGCTTCAAAAAAAATGATGATTGTCATAAACGGAAGCATCAGAAACAATAGACAGTAGATCATAATATAGATCATATATGTAGATCATGTGTGTTTTGACAATTTTGAATCTGATCGTGACAAAGTAGGCTAGTCAGTGACGGATATGTCTTTACACACACAGAAACATGTCTAGTTACGTTGTGGATAGATCAATAAGCCGCGATATAAATATGTGTGTGTGTATCTATATACAAATAGAGTATGTGCGTATATGCATGTATGTAGCCTAAATGTGTGTCTAAACATGTATATTTGTGTGTGTATCTGTTCTGTTTACTGAATATAATTTCAATTGTTCATATAATTATTTACAGGTGAAAGAATATGATATCTGAATGCATTTTGCTTGAAAATGCAGTACTTTGATAAAAATGCATTTTTCTCAGTTTTTTTTTTTTTTTTGTCCAAAAAGTTGTATTTCTCCATTCAAGTGATGATAAAACATGAGCACATAAAGATTCATATACGCATAGCAGAAAATATTCTGAAAGCTGTTCAATTTTGGCGAAAATCATCAAAAATGCTGGCGGTGGCTGGCAACTTTACACTGGCGGGGAAAGAGTTAAATGTGTCTTTGTGGTCTGAGTAAAATACTTTTTTGTTAATTTTCATGAAGGAAAAGCAGTCGAAGCATAGACCTTTACTCACCCTCATGACGTTTCAAACCTGTATGACTTTATTCTATTCAAGACAATGAAGATATCTTGAAAAAAGTGGGATGCTTGGGTCATTGCATGGATGAAAACAGTTTGCCAAAATAACTTCTTTTGGAAGAAAGTCAGTAATACAGGTTGGAGACAACATGTGAGAAAACAGGTGAACAATCTCTTTAAGAAGACTTGCTATAAAAGTCAGTTTTTCCTTACAGAAACTATGATTGCAAGTTCCACTTTTACCAACATAGTACAACTCACCATTTCCCAAAACCATTTCCAACAAACATTGGTAAACAGCATTGCAAACTTGGGTGGTTAGAACTATAGCTCAAAACTTGTGGTTAGAAGTATTGTTTCTTATTAGTATGACATGTGGAATTTTGAAAACATTTGATTTTTGGACTCCACTGACTTTCATTGTGTGGACTAAATGAATTTCTATTTTAATTCTATTTTATTTGCAGAGGAAAGAAAGTCACACGTGTTCAGAGAAATCTCTTTAAGAAGACTTGTGTAGTTTAAAAAAAAGTTTTATTGTAATATTTTAATTTCAAAATAAGATTTAAGGTAAAAAAGGTACTTAAAATGCATGTTCATAACCTTAAAGGTGCCATAGAATGCATTGAGAGAATATTTTAAATTGTTGTCTGATATGTACATAGAAGCTATGTAGCTTAGGTAAGGGGACAAAATGCCCAGAAACGGTTTTACAGGTCCATTTACAACCCTAGAATTTGACCCTA
>JAUCMS010000055.1:10900092-10921235 GCA_032357445.1 Enteromius radiatus
TGTTTATTGTGATTAAATTACACTTGTTTAACACAATCTAAATAAACAGATGACTTTATTGAAAGTTTAAATTGTTGCGCTGTTGTGACGACGCATGACACGTGACATCATCAATATGGCGCTTGTAGTACGTCCGAATTCCATTCATACTACCCACATTCATACCATATAGAACCTACTGTTTTAACGGTCGGGCATCTCCTAGCAACAAGCTGCACATCTCTGTGTGAGTTTATTGTGATCGCAACGATTTAAGGCATTTTCTTTTTAAAACATCTACATTTTGCTATGGTTAAGCTTATCGTTTACACTACTCAGGCATTTTCTGACCTCGAAAACTTCTAAAAAACATTAGACAGTGTTTTAGAATGAAAACGATCCTCATTTACACTTGCGTTTACTTACTACACAACTTTAAACGCATGTCACATGACCATTCATGCACGTAAAAGTATAAATATGTATAGGTAGATTCCCCATTTTTAAATCGCAGATGCACTTTCGTGCTTGGAACGATCGAATAAGGGAATCTACTAACGCACATCTATGGCTACAAGAACGAGCATGATGTCATTGTTTACACAGTCGTCAAGGATACGCAGAGCATTGGCAGCCATGCCATTGTTTTCAAATGGCTCCGTTTTGGTCCGTTTACACTGAAACACAAACCGAGACTCCCCAATTTCACCAAAGACAACCTCTGTAGTCATACTTAGCCACTTGTTAGCAACCACATTCTTAAGACAAGTAAAAAAACAACAACAACTTGTTTTCGTTTTGTCTAGAACTACAAATGAATTATATAATTGGAATAACTTTCACAATGATCCCAGCAGAATTCACAGAACTTTTAACAGTAGTAAGCATAAATAATGTTACCGTCCTCTGGTGTGGATGCTATCTAGTTTTCACTGCAGTTCCCTTTATAGTCAACATGTTGGTGTGTCTGTGTTGCAGCCTATATAGGCAGCTTAAAAGGCATTTGACCCCAGGTTGATTCAGAGGTGCTGAGTTTTCTTTAACATGATTAATTTCACTGTAAACTTTTTTTGTCCTTCTATTGTGATTAAACAATTGGTTATTCCGAGTATTATGGCACAAATGCCGTAGACGAGTCATGATTCACAGCTGCTTTCCTGTCACACAAGTGCTACTTTCATGTTGCGTGAAAGCTGAATGGACACATCATAAGTACTGGATGCGGTAAGATTTGCAGGTCCTCGACCTCTGACCTCACGATCATACCTCCGATCAATTCCATTTAAGGGAGACCATAATCAGCTTTCTCTTCTTTATCAAAGGCTTTTAGTAGGGTCTTTAGCTGCTTTTGTACGTTTTTGTATTTGGCAGAGTTAACAAACCCAAAAGCGCGGTTACAATGCATGAAAGACGCAGCAGTCAGATTGGTTTAAATTCTTTACTTCTTTGTTCTTTGTGTGAATGCACAGATCCTTTCACAAATAGCCTGCACACATTTCCTCTGGAAATGAGATACTCCTTATCTCCGTGTAATTAGCCGTCCTTGCTTCCTGTGCTTTTTCCCACGCTAATCTGTGCAAATGACAACAAATGTTGTAACACTTAGGATTTTAATATTACATTAGCATCTTAAATGTCCATGCAATTATGTATCAATATAATTTATTTAATTGTATATAAATACTTCATATTAAATATATATATGTAGAATATCACATAATAATATATATATATATAAAAAGAAAATCCAAATAAAATGTTTAATATTACATTATTGCATCTCAAATTTCCAGGCATTTAGGTATTTATATAATTTATTTAGCTAAAATTGTATATAAAAATCAAAATGTAATAATAAACATTCAATATTATTACATATTACATATTTGTATAGTTAAAAATAATATTCATATGATATGAATAACAATATTTAAAATATATTTAAATAATGTTTTACCAAGCTAGATCTATTTCTCTGTGCAATTGTAAAAATTGCCTTAAAAATCATGCATGTTTATATAAGTAAAATATTTACTAAAGTGCTAAATTAATTACATAACATTTCATATATAGTTTATTATACATCTAAAAAGATGATTATTATCATTTTAATATAATTTATATAATAATAATAATATTTTTTTTAATTTATAATAAAATCAAAATAATTAGATAAATCATAATACTTTTACAATATGAATACATAAAGTATATTTTAAATACGTTTATATATATAATGTTTTAATTTTTTTTTTTTAATTTTCATTTTTTTAATATGTGTCATTTAGGAGGTGACGTTTACAGAAGAAATGTTTTGTGCATTTGTTATCAGATGGATTGTATCACACAGTTATACAGGTTACAGTGGTGTACTATTACAGCTAAGCTTATGATGAAGTGCTAGCACATCTAGTGTAACAACAACCCCTCTAAACAATTGAATTTTCCAATGGTGTCTCGTGTAATCCTGCGTCATGCAGGTTTTGTTTAGAGCAGGAAAAATGGGCTTTGTCTACTCAAATTCCAGTAGGGTGTACTTAAAATTTTGACCGTGATCCCTGCTGAGACTGCAGCTTCTGGAGCAAATACACACACACACACACACACAGTCACAGAATGGTTCACTTGTGCGTTATCTCTCCCAGACACTCGCATGGAAACAGTACACACACTCAGGCGTTTATGCCTACACACACCCACGTACACACACTTGCACACACATGCACAAGCACATTTCTGGCATGGGCTCATTGACGTCAGAAACCCCATCCCCCATCAATCCTTCAGTATTTGCCATTCTTTACAAAGCAATGCTGGTTATTTGGGTCATCCACAGTTTTAGGTGATTTAAATCTTGTGACCTGACCCAGCTGAACCGGCCCCCCACAATTAGGCTAAAAGAATCAGATTACAAAGTCAGAGTTTAGCCTTTCTCCCACAATTCATTTCTTTCATTTGGTAAACTGAAGCATGGTATTTCCACAGCACGTGATTTATGATTTCAGCTCAGGCCTTTGCCATCTCAAGATAACTGGCAGAGGCAAGATACAAATTACTCAGCAGTTAGCATGAAGTGTTTCTCCATAACTTATTTCATCAAAGTGGCCAAATAATCTCACGTTATTTGCAAACCTCATGTCTTTCTACACCCGTATGACTCTTGTGCGAGATTAAAACACCTACACCTTTAAGAACTGAACGCTTATCAGGCCGCTTTGTAATTATTAATGGTTATATGGAAGTGTGTTCCCTAAATGTAAGATACTGTTTAAATAAGAAGTGAAGTCACAGTTGGGAGATGACACAATGTAATGTTGCCATTATGAAATACAAAAACATAATTACGAGAACACAGCGGCCATATTGAGATACAAAGACACATTGTAAGATACACAGTTGCAATTTTCAAGAAACAAAGTCAGAACTGTTAGATTTTAAGTCGCGATTTAAGAAGAAGTTGACATTTAAGATATAAAGACACTGTAAAATATACAGATGCAATTTACAATTGTGCGATTTTAAGTGACGTTTTGAGAAAAAGTTGCCATTTAAGATAAAAACAAACACACACTGTAAAATATAGAGATGCAATTTACAAGAAACGAATTCGCAATTTGAAATCATGGTGTGTGTGATATAAAGCTGCAATTAAAAGAAAAAGTTGCCATAATGAAACTTTATGAAATACATAGTCGCATTTTAACGAGAAACAAAGTTGCAGCTATAAAATTTGATGTCACATTGTAACATACAAAGTTGTAATTATGAGAAAACAGCGGCCATATTGAGATACAAAAAGACACATTGTAACATATACAGTTGCAATTTTCAAGAAACAAAGTCAGAACTGTAAGATTTTAAGTCGCGATTCGAGAAAAAGTTGACTTAAGATATAAAGACACTGTAAAATATACAGATGAAATTTACAAGAAACAAATTTGCAATTGTGAGATTTTAAAAGAAAAAGCAATTAAAAGAAAAAGTTGCCATAATGAAACATTAAGACATCGTAAAATATATAGTTGCAATTTTCAAGAAATAAAGTCACAATTGTAAAATTTTAAGTCGCGATTTGAGAAAAAGTTGATATTTAAGATATAAAGACACAGTGTAAAGTACACAGATGCAATTTAAAAAAATAATTTTGCAATTGTCAGGTTTTAAGTCACAGTGTGTGATATACAGTAGGACCGCGATTAAATTAAAAGTTGCCATAATATAAAGATATTGCATTTTAATGAGATACAAAATCGCTGCTGCAAAATTTGAAGTCACATTGTAGCAAAGTCATAATTCCGAGAAAACAGTGTTCGTAATGAGATAGAAAAGACACATCGTAAGATATAGTCACTATTCACGAGAAGAAAAAAAACGCAATTGTAATGAGATTTAAAGACAAATGTTGGCAATTTACAAGAAACTAATTACAGCCTTAGGTGTCATTATTTAATAGCGTTTTGTAGTTTTTTATTTACTTGAGGATTAAATCTGTGCTTTAAAACTTTTACATTTTTGTGGTGCAATTAATTCAGCCCACCAAAGCTCCTACTGGCTCGAATGTGTCTTTCTTACTCTGAAGACAGATGCGTCCTAATCCCAGATGACTGATTCTCACATTCTCCTGGTGCAGCGTTTCTTCAGAAATGAGGCTTGACTAGGGCCAGACTGAACCACAGTCCATCAAAAACCAACCCGGTCATCATCCTCCCCACACCGAACCTCAATAGGATATACAGACTCTTGCACAACAAACTTAAGCAGATCCTGAACGTTATAAGGATGGAAAACCAAAGCTTTGTTAACGGCTGAAGTCCTCTATGATTAACTGTGGGCTCAAACATTCCTGCTTGGTCTGTGGATGCCTAATTGGTAGCGTGAAACCACTTGCATGGCAAGTTTCGGCTGTTGACTGGGGAATGCTGACTTTAATGGAAGGGTTAATGTCATGAGGGGGCAGGGTGAAGATAAAATTAGGGAAGCAAAGAAGGAGTTTGTCCTCACCTTGGGCAGTGACATCAGACCCCAGAAACGGCATCCCCTCCCAACTGACCTTCAGTTCCCTTTTATGCTCTATCTGCAACTCCTGGGTCGGCGTGACCTATAGTTGGTTAGCGTTTTGGCAAGAGCTGGTTCAGTAATCTGAAAATGTAGAAACAAGGTCCAAAATAAACACTCCAGCTGACAGACAAATGTATTAGGAACTACTTTACCTCAGAACAGATACACACCACACACACACGTTATTTATATATCTAAATATTTGTGCATATATATCCTGAAACAATAGAATACTATTTTACTTATTTTATA
Organism: Enteromius radiatus; assembly: GCA_032357445.1. Classification (NCBI taxonomy): domain Eukaryota; kingdom Metazoa; phylum Chordata; class Actinopteri; order Cypriniformes; family Cyprinidae; genus Enteromius; species Enteromius radiatus. The sequence continues at coordinate 10,905,382 of JAUCMS010000055.1, forward strand.
TTATATATATATTTATATGTGTGTGTCTTTGTGTGTGTGTGTGTGTGTGTATATACATAATACAAAATACTTAAATATTATATGCGTATGTATAATAATAAAAAGGCTAATAATCTCATAAATGTAAATATTTACAAATGATTAAACCAATTTGTTCATGTTATTTGTACATCATGTGTCTCAAAACCGAAAGTAAACCAGTTCAAGTAAAAATGCGCTAATGAAAATATTTTCTTGTTTAATAATTTACTTATGAGGTAAATAGCAGTGTTAGCGGAATTAATAAATATGTTTAAATATACACATTTTTGGTTTTATATTTTTTGCATCTATGTATAAATGATCAAGTGGATACACAAGTTTCAACGTTGTAAATCTACACTATTTTAAGGACTGGCAAAACAAAGCCAGGCGTCTCAGGTTGGTAAAGCACATGTGGTATACATTAAGTGAACTAATTTCTTCCAAGCTGTACGAGTTTAACATTCCCTGGCTTCACTCGAGCCTCTGATAGTTAGGCAGCATTGACGCTAGCGTGCTGGTGCTAGCGTAGCGTGTGTTTATATGCATGTGTGCGCTGATTTCAGTCAGAGGAAAGACAGAGAGAATAAGATAAGAAACTCTGAGAGACAGCCAGGGCAAGAAGGCGAGAGCAGGGGGAGGACTGACTGAGACAGGGACAACGTCACGTGTATTTGGAGAAAGTGCATAACCCCTCGCAGGGCCGTCCCTAGACACAGCAATCGCATGAGCAGAGACAGAACCTCTCAGACACGTCTGTCACGTCTCTCCGCGTGCGTTTCAGGCTCATGCCGCCCTCAAACCTCCCCCCGTACCGCTTTGTCTTATTCAAATCACTTCCTGAAGCAAATCACTGTGGAACCAGACTTTCTTCTCAAATTCTGTTCTTGTCCATAAAGTGAATGTAAAAGTGAAGAGGGGAACCAAAAAAACCCTTAAAAGTAGTTGTGCCCGAAATCATTAAGTTCACTAATAAACACCTCCTCTGCTGTTACTCATTTATATTTGCGCATATTCCAATACATAAAGGCCAAAGTGTATTTTTTTTACACATTTGCTAGCATATGTGTACAGACCAATTTATAGAGCGTGGGCAAACACATGTGTTTAACACATGCACAAGTTTAATCCTTATCCCGTTTTTATTATTCATTAAAAATAATTGTAAAGAATAGGTAGGCTAAATGTGACTTTTTATATCACAAAAACATTCATTACAAAATATAAAAACAGAGCTGACTGAAATTCTGCTCAGAATATTAATTTGAGTTTTTATCTCACAATTTAAATGTTTTTTTTTCTCAGAATTGCAAACAGCTAAAATTGTTAGATAAAAGTCACCATTACAGAAAACGTAAAAAAAAAAAAAGTTTTTATTTTGCGGCAAGGGAAAAAGACTGAAATGCAAGATTTAATTATGAGGAGAACAATTCTGAATTGCGAGATGCAAACTCAAAATTCTGATTTAAATTCAGAATTGTGAGAAAAGTTTCAGAATTTTGAGTTTTCATCTTGCAATTATTTCTTAATTCTTCTCAAGATGTTAAATCTCACAAGAGGGAAAAAAGACTGAATTGGAAAATAACAAGTGTGAGATTTAAACTCAGAATTCTGAAATTTAATGTAAACTTGAAATTGCAAGAAAATCAGAAGTCAGGGTTCTGACTTTTTCGTCTTGCAATATTGACCTTTGTTTAGGAATTGGAAAAATGGTTGGAATTGTGTGATTAAAAACTTGCAATTGCAGAAAAAAACTCCCATAGAATTATGAGATGTAAACACTATGAAATTTCTATGAAAAAATTCAGAATTGCAGGATGTAAACAGAATTGTGAGGAAAAAGTCTGAATTTTTTTAATTTATACTTTATCTTACAGTTCCATTTTTTCTCAGAATTGCGAGAATAGTTCAGATAAAAACTCAAAATTGCAGAAAAAAAGTTTTGTTTTTATTATTTTGTGGCTGAAAGAAAAACAGTATGTGAGACGTAAGCTTAGAACTGTGAGAAAATTCAGATTTTTGAGTTTATATCTCACATTTCTACCTCCCTTCGCACTGCACCTTCCTCAGGGGGGACAGCCGAAGATCCTTTACCCTCGCTAGGGTTCGGAACCTGCCGTTCCCCCGGCTCGCTCCCAGGACAGCAAGCCAAACCTGTTTATATATACTTATGAGGAAGCGCGAACTCGTGAATCAGAATTGCAAGTTTATAGCTCACACTTCTGAGTTCCATCTCAAAGTTCTGACATTTTTTCCTAAGAATTGTGAGAACATTTGGAATTCTGAGAAAAATGTCAGAATTGCACAATTTAAATTCAAAATTCTGATCTAAACTTGGAATTATAAGGAAAAGCCAGAATTCTAAACTTATATCTTGCAGTTCTGACTTCTTTTTGAAAAATGTGAGTTAAACGTTGACGTATTCACATAAATGAGAAGTCAGTGCTGTCACAGCAAGGAAAGAAACATTAGAGACATTTATATCTATATTTCCTGTCTACATGAAATCAAAGAGATCTCATTTTTTCCATCAGGAAACGTCACAACTACTTCAATACAACTAGCTATTCATAAATGTGTAAAACATGCGAAGATCTAAAGCACTGTGCGTAAAGCAAGGACAGCAAAGGTTGAGACAGTCTTGAGGGTTTTGTAAACAAAGCCAGTTCACATCCCTTTATGAAAAGTGTTTTTTCTTCAGTCAGCAGGACGTATGTTTGAAAGAAAACTCCGGTTTGGTTTCTCTGCCACCAAGTCTCAAGGCTATCCCACAGAACCCAGAAACTGGATCTGAGCCAGGCCGTTTTTAATGTTTGAAATTTGGGACGAAATCCAAACACAAGAAATACAGCCCTGGTGTAGGCCTCCTAAAGTTATGCAAGTCTATGAGAGTAACAGCCCAATAAAAAAAAAATAGTAGAGACTTATGTAAAGGTCTCGTTACTGTTGCCGTGGCAGTGAGGAGGGGATGTGGGCTGAACAGCTGTGTGTCACTCCACCAACGGACGGCCATTTGTGTCCACAACTTGTAATGTAAGGTACTACACATTAAAATAAGCAATTCAATATTTTACCAGATCAAAGTCACAATGTAATCTGTAATGAAGTACTGACAGACCCTTTAATCTGTATTATGCTGCACATCCAATGGATTTTCAGACTAATAAATATATATGAGAGAGAAATTTAGCTTAAACATGACATTATCAGAAAGTGTCAAAATTGATCATTTAATTGATGAATCTTTCATAATAAGAGATCATTAACATGCCCACTTTAAGTATATCATAATGATCATATAAACTATATATATTACACATATATTTCAAAATATACACAAAATATTTAAATATTATTAGCGTCTTATAAGTATTTTAATACATATTGAATTTTTCTGTTCAGAATTCATATTGTGTTAACTAAACAAACTAAAAAAAAATCAATAATAAATAATTTAATTGAGGAATTGTTCATAATAAGGCCAGTAACATGCATTTAGATAATATAATTTTAATTTCATTAAATATCTGTAAAGTAGTTAATTATATTCATTCTATAAAAGTATATATATATATATATAAACATATTTAAATTATTAGCATTTTATTAAAAATTGTAATTATTTGTTTAATTATTTATATACAGTATGTTAGAATATATCAGGGTTATTATAATTAACTGAAACTAAAACAATAAAAACCTTTTGTTCATGTCAATAAAACACAAACTTGATAAAATAAAAATTATATATATACACAACATATACATTTTAGTTGTCAAGGCAATTCTAATTTAGCTTCACTTTAAAACATAAATGGACACAATGAAATAATAATTAAAAGGATATCAAAAACAATACATTAACTAAAAGTTTAGCTAAAACCAAAAACAAAATATAAAAATAATAACTTTCAAATATTTTAAATATTAACAAAAGCTTTAAATGTTCCTCTTTATATTCCTTTCCTTAAGATGATAAATATTCCTCAAAATGTCACTGTAATAGATTTAATGAAGCTGATTCACCATTCTAAAACGTAAATCCTGTGACCTTAAAATGGGCTGACATAAACAGATATATTTTATATATTTTTTTTACAATCTTTACATTTTTATAAAGATTTATACACTATTCTCTGTTTCCCGCAGTGACCCTCTCCAATTCAGACAGCATGGCACATTACGGCTGCAACCATATTTCTTTTCTGAACATGCTTTTTTACGTGAAGTCTGCAGGCTGCTCTGGCTCTCTTGATCTGTAACATGGTGAGCATGAGCTCTGAATGTCTAGCGCTGAAGCTCAGGGTGCCACCTTATGCCAATCCACCCGGGCTCTGTGTCTGCTGCTGCTCGCGTCAGATAAACACTTCTCTCTGTGTGCTGCCGGCAGATCCTGTTTCATAATGACATTTATAAACAGGTCTGTGATGCTCAGATCAGATGGCCTGCCTGAGAACTGAATAACTATGGGAACTGAGAAAGATAGATGGACTCTTATGTAATGTGAAACATTTTCAGATGACTCGATGTTGTGTGAGAATATTAATACGGTAATGAAAGTCTGTGTTGATGGTGAAAATAATGAAATGTTCAGTATAGCATACTAGCATGCTACATTTATAGCTGTATACTTGCATTAAAATATGTATCCCACAATGCAATATGCTCTATTTCCAATTGTGTTGTGACACCGTTTTTACAATTTTTAACTCTTTCTTAAAATAATATTTTTTTTTAGTCATTTAATTTAACTTAATTTAGAAATTGCAACATAAAAAGTAATAATTACCTTAAGCTTTTATTTTTCATTGCATGGCAGAAACAAACAAAAAACTGATCTGGAGGGAAAAAAAGGTCAAATTGTAAAAAGCAAAAAAAAAAAAGTGAAGCTAAAAGGTTGAAAATGTATTGGAAGCTAAAAAAGTAAAAAAAAAAAAAAAAAAATCCCATGGCCAAGGAGCAGACATTTAATTTTTACAAAAATAATATGAAAATAAATGTATGTAATTTCATTTCATTTCACTTAAATAGTAAAAACTGTGAGCTAAACGTTACCTTTTTTATTCCATGGCAGGAAAAAAAACTAATTAATTAAATTAAATGCAATTTAATTACTGATTATATTTTTGTTATATTAAGTTAAATGATTAAATTACATTTTAAATTAAATTAACTTAAATTAAATTATATTTTGAATTTAATTAAATTATTAAATTTCCAAATGGCCAAAACATTTTTACACAAATTCAATTAAATGAATCAAAATTAAATATAATTAAAATTATAATTTAATGTAATTACTGATTACATTTTTTATTATATAAAGTTAAATTATTAAATTAATTACATTTTAAATTACATTTAATTAAATTGAACTAAATTAAATTAAATCAAATTAAATTACATTTTGAATTGAATTATTCCATTTCCATGGCCAAAATTTTTATACAAATTAATTTAATTACTGATTACATTTTTTTATTATATTAAATTAAATTAAAACATTAACCTGTAACCTGCATGCCACTTTCTGCTTGACACTGAATTGTCGTGCAACATAATAATGTTACGTGAAAACGATGTAGCAGCTAAACAGTTTTACTGTTTAGTAGCATCTAGTTGACAGTGTATATTGTTTAGTATTCAGTAAACTAATATCCCATTCTGGATCCTTACACGAATCCAGGAGATCTGCTGTCAATATGTGCTATTCAGAATAACTGCACGACACGGAGGGAAGCGCTTCGGCTCTCTTTCTCTCTGCCTGTAAACCCAAGGAAGCATCGTGAGCATGTGCAGTCGAGCAGAAACACGTCTAATTGATCTGGGCTCATTTCACTTGACTCTGCAGTTTTCACACAAGAGTTCATAACCTTCCCACCACAAGCCCTGCCCTGCCCTGCCTTTTAATTATCGGGGTACGACGCCTAAAAATAAAAACACTAATCTCGTGTGTGTGTGTGTATACAAGAATATATATAAATGCACACAACACATATACATTATAATTAAATGTCACTTATTTACTATTATAGTATTAATACTAGTGCTGTCAAACGATTAATCATGATTAACTGCATCTAAAATAAAAGCGATTGTTTATATGTATGTGTACTATGTTTATTTATTTTGTAAACACACACACAGTATACATTTTGAAAATATTTATACATTCATATATTTATATTATTATTATACAATATACAAACATTTAATATAAAAAACATATATTTCTTAAATACATGAATGTGCTTGTATATATATATATATATATATATATATATACACATAATAAACACAGTACACACTCATATATTATGTAAACCAAAACTTTTTTTGGGATTAATCACAATTAATCATTTGACAGCACTAATTAATACTATAATTTATTAATATACATTTTTTATATGTACTATTAAACTATCAACAGAAAATTACACATTAAAAATTTCAATGAATGTTTGAATTAAATTATTAAATTATAAATATGTAAAGTAAATGTTATACTGAAATGACAAAAACTAAAATGACTAAAATAAAAAGAATGGAAATATTCAAACTACTATTAAAATAAGCACATAACAAAACAAAATTAATAATAATGAAAGCAAATATTTTATTTTTGTTACTTTAATAATAATAATAATAATAATAAACAAAAATATATAAAATATAAAAATAAAAGCTATGTCAAAATTTGAATAAATGCTAAATAATACTAATATATATGTTTTATATAATTATATATCTATATTTATATATCTTATTAATAAAAGTTTTGGTCAGCAACAGAAAATTATACATTAAAATTACAATTATGGCTTAAGTAGAAATCAATAAAGCCAAACCGAATAAAAAACATATAATAGAAAATATCAATAGAAAATAACAAGGCCCAGAAGAAAGACATTTAAGATTATTTCATCAATATCCAAATCAACAAATAGCTGTCATTGATAGCACAGCTAGATTTGAGTGTTTTCTACAGCAGTTTAATTTCTAAACATAAGTAAGTCAACTATAAGTAAGCCATTTCTAGGTTGATTTCCCAAAAACAAAAACACTATCAAAAAACTATCCACAAAAAAAGTGCCAAAGTCTGCGGTGACTGACGGTTCTGTGCAGGAATTACTTAATCTTGGAAATGAACACCGTGCAGCCTGTGAATCATGTACAGCCATCTCGATCCGTGCGCAGCGCATAGACTCGGCCAGAGCGCTTACATAATCCAGTTAAAATACACCCCCAGTCACATGTAGCATTCAGCCCTGTGGAGAAATATCCTACCGCCACTAGGGCTGTGCTGGCAGCTGTTCAGACATTTACACACACACACACACAAAGCCATTAAAGATTCAACTGTGATTCGCTGCCAGAGTTTCAGTGCCCTGCCTGCATGTGAACTGTCTGTGGAAAAATGAGCCAAGAGCTCTCCCTCCGAGCACATGTGACTGTGTGGAGTCTTCGCCGAGGAGCGTTACGAGAAAACACACACACACATGCGCACACACACTGTAAGAGGGGAAAAAAAAAAAGAGGTACGAGATGGGCAGGACATCCAGCCCTTTAAAGTCACAGCACAGGCTTCCTGAAAGCGTGCTGGGTTTCACTTCTTGCTGAGCACATGCGACTCGTGCCCTCCAAATGCGAGCAAATGCCATGGCCGTGTGTGTTTTTGAGGGCAATAATGGGCGGCACACACAATTCAGACATAACTTCAACAGATTGGTGAAAGACAACCATGACTGATCTCTTTAAGGAACCGAGTTGATGTGAAAAAACCTCATAATCGTACATCTGGCTGGCGCTGTCTGAAAAGACACAATCTGGCCATCTGGGGCGGCACAAAAATATGAGCCTGATCACCAATTCAGCTGCATTATAGCACCTGGTCACTCTATGGTCAGATCTATTAATTATGCAAGCGTCTTTAATATTTAATTAAGGGTCTTTTATGGCTGCCGTGTACTCCAGCATCTGACTGTGAATGTACAAGTACATAGGTCACACAGGAAAGCTGTTCTTTTGTTTTTGAAGTGATGAAATGACTTTTCTGGATATGTTAGTCTTAAAGGGATAGTTCAGACAAAAATTAAAACACTGTCACTAATCGCTCACCCTCATGTTGTTCCAAACCTGTAAGACATTTCATTCAAGTGTTCTTAATTTCTCGGACCCTCTCATAGACAGCAATGTAATAACCACAATCATGGCTCAGAAACGTAGCAAGAAGATCAGTTGCATACGTGTTTTACACATGCGATACTCTCTAAAATGGCTAAATTGTTGAATAAAGTCACTATTTTTGTTTTCTTTCCACATAAAAAGTATTCTCGCAACTTCGTTAAAATTACGTCACTGATGTCACGTGAGCTGTGTTTTCAATACCCTTCAAATTGCGTAACCTACAATTGCAAAAAACTAATTGAAAATACTCATAATGCAAACGCGTCAATTTAAAAAAAAAACATTTTTTTCTCGCATGAACTGGTTTGTCAGGCAGTTCGAAAAAGGAGTCAGAGAGAGATAATTCACATTTAGAAAAAATAACTTACAGTGTTGTGGTCTGTTGACACGATAGCATGGAGCGGATCAGTTAGTGCAGACCATTAAACATATCAGACACATTTGAATTCTAGATACAAAAAAAAAACTACATCAATTCTATTGGCTAGTTTAAAAAGCGGGTGAGCTTCATTAAATATCCTGACTTCCTCTTTCAGTTGTTAATGCTGTGCAATCATTCAGGCCACTTCAGTTATCCTTTAAATATGTATAACTTTATTAGAAGCAAAACCAAACATTTTCCCCCCATTGATGGTTATGTATAGAGGTTCATGCTTCATGCATTTAATAGCATTTTGTGGTCGGAATGATGGTGGTGGAAACATTTTTTGAAATATATTGGTTATTTTTTTTTTGTTTTGCTAAAGTTAATTTAATTTGTACATATCATATGGTCCTCTTACGCCCCACTCTCAAAGGTTTACAGGTGGACCTTCATTATTACTTTCTCTAACAATCATATACTGTTGTCTAATCAAATCTGCTGTTTTTGTGGTGGAAAGTTCAATGGTGGAAATATTTTTAAAATAAAAAGGCATATTTTTTACGTTAAAAGCATTTTGTGGTGGAAATGATGGTGGTAAAACTTTTTTTCTTTTGTTTTGGTAAAGCTAATTTAATAGCTACAATTTTATGCATCTTACATAAAAATATTATTTATTAAATGCAAAACTTGCGTTTAACCATACATTTAAGTATAAATCAAATCATTGAAATATATACAAATATGTGACAAATTTTAAAATTGTGTAAAAAAAATTGTGGAAGTTGTGTAAAAACTACTTGAAGTTGAAGTCATTTTAAACAAATATTTGAATAAGTAATTAAAATGATTTATATTCATTACTTAAAGAATATCTGGGTCCGGGACTAGGGGAGAATAATAAAACATAGAAAGCATTCAAAAAGTAAACAGCAGAAGCAAGTTTTCAGCTGTAATGTGACCTTTGTATAAAAAATCAACATAAAGGAACAGTGAAAGTGAAAGAGTGAAAGCAGAAGAGCAGAACATCTCCGAGCCTGTTATGTACAGCTGACTTAGTTACATAATCAATAAACACCGCACATGGATTTCCACCCCGAAACAATGTCTCTGTCTGGAATAATCCTGTTAGATTTAGAGTCGGCCTGTTGTTGACCACAAAACTCTGTTTTCGGAGTGTCATGTTCTCTTACCCTACAACATGATTTCAGCTTCTCACACTATTTCTATGAAGGTGTGGGCCGAATGTGTCTTATGATTGCTTGCAATGTGGAGCACAGGCTGTGTCCTCATCTGCCATCGCTCACTCACACACACACACACACACACACACACAGACAGGGGTCTTGATCAGTGTGAAACACATGAAACACAAAGCAGATATGGCCCTTACTGATGAGTCATCTGTGTTGGCCACACTTAAAGAAGCGCTACTGAGATACATGCGCCACACTTAATTTAGTCCCCCACACTGTGCCAATGCAGTTTAAACATCATTTTGTCACCTATAAAGGTACGTTGTTATATAAGTGAAAACCAAAAACATTCATAATATTTAAAATGCACTTGTAAGTGTATATTTATATAGACACAAAAGAATGAAATGTCCAATTTACCCCCAAATAAATAAATAAAATGCACTTTATTAATAAAGTCAAATATATATGTGTGTGTGTGTGTGTGTGTGTGTGTGAATAATAATATATTTTAAGTATTAATATATTTTAAATTTAATAATATAAATATTATAAATATATTTTAAGTATTAATGAACAAACTTATTACAAATAATAGTTTAAGTAAGTTCTAAATAATTTTATATATTAAGTGTGTTATAAATAATAATAAATTAAAGGCAGTGTGAAAACTGATACAATAAAACTTAATATAATTTATCATGTATTTTATATTTACATAATATGCGTATTACAGTAATGGAATTTGGGGTGATTAAAACAAACTATGAAAGTTATGCAAATTTATAAAAATTAAAAACATGTAGCTTTAAATATAATTACATATATATAGATATGTTACATGGATATGTCTTTAATCAGAGATTATTATTTTAATCAGAGATTATTATTTTCTTTTCTTTTACCCACAAAGCCACTTTTCCTCCAGAGAGAGGGCAGCGATTCATTTCTAGCCACCAGTGGATATCACATTCAGGGGTGGAGGCCACTCAAGTGTTTTTCTCTCTTTTTTTTATGAATGGGATAAAGAAAGGCAGTGAGAATCCCAAACATTCCCCCGCAACCCTCCATCCCACTGAATCATCAGTGTCCGTCAGACAGTGCTTCTAAATCACCAAGCCAATTTACACCTGTGACTCATCGCAGGCCTACCACAAGGATGAGGGGCTGAGCATTATTGCCTTGCATGAAAATGTGCAGCAGAGAGACCGGCGAAAACGTGCTTGTACACGCACAAGTGTGTGAGGGACCTTGTGATCGCAGTCACTCTATGACGACGTTATGAAACTAACGTGATTCAAGGAGTGAAGAATGTAGCTACTGGTAACATCTGATGCTTGAAATGTCAGAGGAATTTGGTGATGTTTTGATGACCAGTACATTTAGGTCATATGTCACCCTTAAAAAAAAAAAAAAGTGCTTAAAAGCACAAAAAAACTAAACATATAAAATCATCCAAAACCAGCTATCTTAATGATTATTAATTGATAATTTGCCACTATTTTTCCAAAGCAGAAAGCGCAACAAAAGTGAAAAGCACAAAAAGAAAACATAAATAAAACCAGATATCTGGTCTTTTTCACCTTTTCAAGCATACAGTGTCAGTGATTTCATTTGCACCACAAGTTTGTTTTGCACAAATTGTCTTGCTCTGTATGTGTATTTTAATAATGATCACTTAGAAACTAGAACAAGTCTTGGATAAATACTTCAGAGAAACAAATCATTGCTGATTGCCAAAGTGTGGAAGAGAAGTAACTGAGAGAATAGGAATCAGCACTGATGTTACAGGTTTTCTTTATTTAGACTTGTATTCCCACCAGTTGTAAGCTTAGCTGCTGTGTCATTTGTTTAGCCTGTGATGATGGTCCAGCATAGAACTAAATGTCCTCATCATATTGCACATTGTAAAGCAGCCAAGCTGAGCAATCTGGGAAATCCCCTCAGTAAACAGCATCCAGTTGTTTGCTTGTCATTGGTTCGTGCGATGTTTTCCAGAGTGGTTTGGACACGTAAATGGGTAAAGAATGTGCACATATGTCTCGGTTTATATGAACTTGTGTACACAGATGTTAGAGTAAAGAGAGTAACAATAACAAAAGTACAAGATAGTGACGACTACACCGGCCAATAGTGACTGTGCAGGTTATCAGTGTTGTTGTGTCCCGCCCAAATGGGAGGGTTCACGGCTGCTGTTTTTAGCAGCATGTGTTTGAGACACACCTTCTTCGCAACTGAAAAGGACGATGGTGAGAAGTTATAATTGTTTGCCTCTCGCTCTAACCTCAAACAGAAGGAGCACAGCTGAGCCACACCCATGGCCTCGCTTGACCCTCCCCCTCGCAATGACAGTAAGACATGCGTATAATAAACCCTATCAATGGTTATGAATTCACACCGAGAGCAATAGTTATTTAGATACTGATACCAAAGGACAGTAAAAGTTCAGTTTATTATAACTTTGCACTTTTGTTATCTGTCAATTAAATGTTCGAGCTCTTTAAAGTCTGATTGGCTGTCAGTGATCTCAGTATATTGTTTCTCAATGTCTGTATTGATATTTACGTTATTAACGTTCCTATTCTCATAAAACTGGAAAAATTATTAACATTTATTAGTTGTCATTATAGCAATATAACATGCTTTACAGGGTTACTCCGCCCCAAAATGAACATTTTGTCATTAATCGCTTACCCCCATGTCGTTCCAAACCTGTAAAAGCTTTCTTCGTCTTCAGAACACAATTTAAGATATTTTGGATGAAAACCAGGAGGCTCGTCACATTGACTGCCAAGTAATGAACACTGTCAAGGCCCCAGAAGTATGAAAGTGGTTCGACCGTAATGTTATGACGTGACGAGAATACTTTTTTGTACAGAAAGAAAACAAAAATAATGACTTTATTCAAGAAATTTGGCAATGTAAAGTTACTGTAATGCCATTTTGGAGAATATCACTGCACAAATAGTGCACACCTCAAGAATAAGACTTCTAAGGTGTATTTATGCTTTGGTTTCTGGGCAAATTTGAACAAAACAGTGCATCTGTGTATTGTGGCTGACACAGAAGAGAGTACACTATTTTTTTTCAAACAAAAAGCACTCTCGCTGCTTCATAATGTTACTGTTGAACCAGTGATGGTAGATTTCCATCCAAAATATCTTAAATTGAGTTCTGAAAAACAAAGCTAATATGGGTTCGGAACGACACGGGGTTAAGTGATTAATGACCATTTTCATTTTGTGGTTGAGTAACCCTCTAAGAGCGATAATTATTAGTTGTAAGCATGCACTGCAACTATGTCACGCGTCGTTGTACATGTTTGTGGATTCAGACTGGCTGTCAATGTTTTTTTTAAGTTTATCAGTTGGAACAAAATGTTAAAAACATTATCGTTTCTTTGTCGTTCTTATTATTTCTAATGTGAACGTCAGTATTTTCATAGAATTAGAAAGATGATTACAAATTGCCAAATGGCCTTTAGTGCAATTATTATAAGATTACTATACCAAATAAACAAGATTAGTGTCCATATCAACTTTAAAAGAGACGACATATCTGCTGTCTTAAAGACGAGTGGATTCTGATTGGCTGTCAGTGTATATAATCATCAGATAGCAAAAAGAAATGTTTCAAAAGTGAATTGTGGTGTAGATATCCCTATTCTCATAGAATTAGAAGGAGTACTTTTTACCATTATAGTTATCGCCTTTATTGTTCATCAGCTGAAGACATTCACGAGCAGTGTTTTGTGTTTTTGAACACAGAATCACTTTCAAACTAAGCAGGTTTCTGTCAGTCCACAAAGCAAATTCGACTAACTTGAATAAGAACGAAATCTACTCCCAATCACACAAATTCCCATTAAAATGACTGACTTTCATTGGCAACATTTCACAGAGAGTAAGTGTGACCAAACCTTAATTGAATACATCCATAACGTTCCTATGTGTTCTTATCATTGTGGACTTCAATGTTTTCATACTATTAGAGCGATTCATAAAACTTTTTAAGTTATAGCTGTCGTTATCGCCCTTGATGTGAACAGACCTTTATCGAAGAACAGTCACAGCAAGACCTTACTAATTAGTGCCCGTTCCAAGAAGATAGTCTGACCGGTTTGTACCAAGTTGCTAATCCATCTGGGTGGCGTCTTTGGCTCAGATCAAAACCCACAATGTTTTGTTAATGTTCTCCTGGTTGTCAAATAGTGGCAGGAACAGAGAGGGAGAGAAATGGAAGAAACATTCTGTTCGCACCAATTATGATACTCAATTGTGCAAAGCCGAAAGGAGAGACAGAAGATGGGTGGGTTTTTTTCTCACATGTGCTCACGTTTTTTCCGGGGAGGAGGACTATGACTCATTGGCTCCAGGCGTTGAATCTCTTGCCTAGACTCCAACCAGAGATCCCACCCCCCAGAGAGATGCAGCGACTGTGAGTTCTTATTTGCTCTTCACCGTCACAGCCACCAACCACGGCATGAGCGTGAAAATACCAGTGGCCGCAGACCACCTGGTGTGTCATTCATGCAGCTTGAAAGGACTAAAAGTGCGCAGAATAATGCGTGACAGAATATAGCCACCCAAGCTCACCTGCTGTGGGGCTTTTAGAGAAGGTGCAACATTCTTAACGCAGCAAGTGAACTACTTTGGAATGTTTTTCCGCCCCCCCCCCCCCCCATCACCATGGTAACTCTACAGGCTGTGCAAAAAAACAACGCGAGTGTAAAGACATCACGTGTGCAACCCAACACAAAACACAACACGGTAACCTATCACGTTCAGTTTCATTCATTCATTCGACTTCGTTCACATACGACCAGCTGTGCACATTGCAGTCTGTCAGGGGCAGGTAAGGATAAGCCACGCAACGGGACTGCTGGGTATCGAGTGATACGGAGAACAACAGCAGCAATGTGCACACTAAACTGCTCCTTAGACACATGTGTTGTTGGCTCGTGGTACAAGCATGTTTCTACACTGGTGTGTTTACAGTTGCGAAACAATCAATAAACCTAAAAGTAGGCTAAAAGTCCCAAATGTCTGGTCCATTGGTCACTATCATAAAATCCTCAAAATCCAATAAATTAATATATTTGTAAGTGAAAATAAAGGCAGTTTCAGGTGTGTATATATATATATATTCATTTATTTATTGTATTTTTTTTCTCTTCTGCATTGTGACAACTACCATGCAACTTTGTTCCAAAAATAGATTTTTTTTTATGAACATTTCAAAGTGTGTGTGGCATCCACGTGCCTGTATGACCTCCCTACCACGCCTGGGAATGCTCCTGATGATGTGGCGTATGGTCTCCTGAGGGATATCCTCCCAGACCTGGACTAAAGCATCTCCTGGACAGTCTGTGGTGCAATGTGGTGTTGGTGGATGGAGCGAGACATGATGTCCCAGATGTGCTCAATTGGATTCAGGTCTGGGGAACGGGCGGCCAGTCCATAGCATCAGTGTCTTCATCTTGCAGGAACTGCTGACACACTCCAGCCACATGAGGTTTAGCATTGTCTTGCATTAGGAGGAAACCAAGGCCAATATGATCTCACAAGGGGTCTGAGGATTTCATCTCTGTACCTAATGGTAGTCAGGCTACCTCTGGCTGTGAAGCCCTCCAAAGAAATGCCACCCTGCACCATTACTGGCCCACTACCAAATGCTGGAGGATGTTGCAGGCTTTCTCCAAGGCGTCTCCAGACTCTGTCACATGTGCTCAATGTGAACCTGCTTTCATCTCTGAAGAGCACAGGGTGCCAGCGGCAGATTTGCCAATCTTGGTGTTCTCTGGCACATGCCAAACGTCCTGCACAGTGTTGGGCTGTATGCACAACACCCACCTGTGTCATACCACCCTCATGGAGTCTGTTTCTGACCGTTTGAGCATACACATGCAAATTTGTGGCCTGTTGGAGGTCATTTTTCAGGGCTCTGGCAGTGCTCCTCCTGTTCCTCCTTGCACAAAGGCGGAGGTAGCGGCCCTGCTTCTGGGTTGTTGGCCTCCTCCACATCTCCTGATGTACTGGCCTGTCTCCTGGTAGCTCCTCCATGCTCTGGACACTGATCGGAAGAGCGTC
>JAUCMS010000055.1:10921335-10932769 GCA_032357445.1 Enteromius radiatus
TACTGGCCTGTCTCCTGGTAGCACCTCCATGCTCTGGACACTACGCTGACAGACACAGCAAACCTTCTTGCCACAGCCTGCATTGATGTGCCATCCTGGATGAGCTTCACTACCCACTTGTGTGGGTCAGCCAGAAAGCATAGGAACTGAGAAGTGGTCTGTGATCACCACCTGCAGCACCACTCCTTTATTGGGGGGTGTTTTGCTAATTGTCTATAATTTCCACCTGTTGTCTCCTCCATTTGCACAACAGCATGTAAAATTGATTGTCAATCAGTGTTGCGTCCTAAGTGGGCAGTTTGATTTCACAGAAGTGTGACTGACTTGGAGTTACATTGTGTTTTTTAAGCTTTTGAGCAGTCTATTTTAAACAAATGTAATAATTTTTAACGTCTCTTAAATTATTACATTTAAATGCAAAGGCTATGACATCGGTTTTCCTTTACTATTTAAAATAAGGCCAGTGTTAAACATAATTTGACAATACTTTTGTTTTGTTACTTTTGTACACACTCACAGCCCAAATATCTTATCTAGCTAATGAATGCTTCAAAATGTGTATTTTCGGTATGTATTTACATTTTACAACAAAACGTAAAAGTATTGTCCAGTTATGTTTACCACAGGCTTTATTTTACTTATTTGCCGCCAGTTTTAGCCCAATTTAATGCAGTTTGCTAAACACTGATATCTGAAATATTTGCAAACAAAACACTAATGTACTTGGATATGTAAATGTATAATAAAGTGACTTTTTTCAAGCATACCTCATGCAACAGATCCTAATGGAAAGAGCACCAGCAGCATATCTTTTTTTGTGGTTAACCATTCTGGCTGTTTTTATTTCTGCTAGCGTCTATTTGTAGCCAAGTAAAAATATGCTCTCTAACATGTATGAAACCTTCGAAAACGTTGAAGAAATTATATGTGTAATATATACTTATACTATCTTTGGGCGTGAGGTGGTCCCTTTAATTAGTTGGGTCAAATCCTCACAAATTCCACACTAGGGCTGCCTTGCTAATCAAACATCTTACCTTTTAAAAGCGACCTAACCCTAACACATGAGAGGGAGGTGTATCTGTGGCGTCATCCCATCCGAGCTAATGAGGTATAAAAAAAAAAAAAAAAGTTACTGTGAACAACACAAAAAAAGCTCTTGGAGTTGACATTCTGTCCGCCTGTTGGAATGAAACCGATCCGCGTGTCCACGTGTTTTGTCAATTTACATATCATTTTAATATGTAAGCTCGTCTCCCCTATCAGCCGAAGCTTGCTTCCAACGCAAACTCTATTTGTCAGATTCGGGTCTGGACGCACAAATCGGAAAGCCCTGCGTTTTTGTACCCGCCCTCTCAGACACGTTGCCTTGGGAGAAGTAACACGGGGCCACACAACTGCAGGTCTACATCACTGAAACCACGTACACCTCTCAACAGAGGCTCGATCGGCGCTCCGCTTGTCTTTGTATATATTGCTAAAACAAAGGACAGTGCGACCATTCGTCCCATCCGGCTGGAGGTAGGATCCGCGGTTTAAATAGCAGCGATTGCTTATGATTGTGTGTTTTTGTGGAGGAAAAATGACATGGACAAAGGAAAGCCAGAACGTTTATATGAAGCTTAATGTATATGTATGTTGGAAGATGCCGCTGCGCGAGGCATCCGCCTATTGTAAAGCGGAGGAAATAGTTTATTTTATTATAATCTAAATATCACTTTTAACACTAACTAATAGTATTAAATGTAGCTTATATGATAGCACGATGTGGTCTAAACTGTGTTTTTTTAATTTTTGGAAATACCATTTTCTTTCTTTTTTCGTATCGGTTTCACGCGACTAACGTTATTCATTTTAATATATACATTCCGTTATGTTAATGTTTTAAAAGGCAAAATTTGCGGTGGTCTTGTCTTGGTACGCTGTATTAAGGTGTTAGTCATCATGAGGGCCCCACCCTCAGTTATCAGACAGGTACATTAATTCAGACGGCTTTTGTTTTATTCCATAGCCGTTTTAGTACTAATATACCTGTCGCCCATAGCAACCGATATTACTGGCAGGCTTACACGAAACACGTCTCGGTTACATGACTTCCTACATTCGTAGTTGCGCTAAATGTCGCTATTAAAAAATAGTCACGTGCCCGCTTTGTCTATACTGGTAGCTAAACGTAAACACGCAAGCTTTCAATGATTGTCTTTGTTTTGTCGAATTGCCGGTTAGCGCAAACTAATAAAGGGCCTTTTCATCCGCGTGCCCCCGACTGTCGACAAAACTTGTAAAAGTATCCGATGTAGGCAGTTTTTCGATATGAAAGAGGTGTTTGTTCGCTAACGCGCCGTTTTGTTTGATTTAAACTTTTGGCGAATCTGGTATTGACAGGAAAAGGCTGGTCAGCAATAACGTCCATTTGGAAAGGCTGATCTTTGTGACCGTTATAAAGCCAATTAGTCGCGTGCTTGAGGTAGAGCTATTACATAATGTGGCTTTATTGGCAGGGCAGAACTCTGGCTCAGCAGTCCATTTGTTTGCAGTGATACCGAGCAGCTGATGGACGGATTAAATGCCCAAGTGAAGTGAATGTGCTTAGGCTATCTGAAAATCTTTTGACACTGTTGATGTATATAGTGTTACATACACAGTTTATGTAGTACATTCTACAAATATATACCCTATCTGTCTATATTTAAGTATGAATGAAACGATTGTATACAAAACATCTCTTTGTGCAGTGAAGGAATTGCTAACGTTTTAAATGCATACACTGTGCTATAAGCAGAATTAAGTTCAGTTATGTAAAACTTGTTTTTGGAAAAGCAATACTTAATAATTGAAAGTAAATGTTATAAAAGTAATGATTTAGTTGTTACGACAGCAATCACGTTTTAGGTCACCTGACAGTACAGCCTGTGGGTAGTTTCCATTTTTATTATCAATTCAGTCATAAATATGTAATTTTGCGAACATGTACACCTCGTCCTGTTGATTCATGAGAAGCCCTCCACCTTAAAAAGATGAGTGGTCAGCAGCCTTAGAGAAAGCTAAAAGCATTTACTTCTGTACGACGTGTGCCTTTAGCAAAGATTCATGGCTTGCCTCATTAAACATGACGTTGTAAACACTCCTTTTATGTGTATTCCTCAAGGCCTGTCTATTATGAATTACCAAGAACTGATGGTACTGATAATACAAGATACAAATAAATAAATAAATAAAATTACTGTTAATGCTCAAAGCAGCAGCTGTGTGTTCCTGGACTATTTTCAAATCACCCTCTTTTAAAAGCAAGCCCACAAAATAAATACGTTTTCCACGTAAACAGCAAGCACTATGTGCATTTAGGCACAAACTAGTAACGCATGAATCTTATTAATATTAATAAATGGCCACAGAAGGAATGGTACTATAAAACGGCTTATTTCTAGGTCCTTTGTTCTGTGTCAAATGGTGGTCACCATGGCTGCGGCGTTCGGGTCTCATTGAATAAACAAACAGGGCTTTGAATGTGTGCTTTTTTTATGCCACCTGCTTCATCAGTCTTTCTAGTTCTGTACGGCTACATTTTCAAGTGTTTTTAAATTAGGTGCAATCAGAACAAACAAATGCATGCACTGCGGCGCAAAATCTTATTTCAAACATCTCAGTTTTGACTAAATAAAGGTCTTGCAACCATATTTGCATACAAAAAAAACATGTATATATGTAAACCAACATTATTTAGCCTAGGGTTTGTTTTGGTTCTGTTAGAGTATAGAAGAATTGTTGATATTGATGTAAATGTCCGTTTTGTGCGTTCTCGACACTGTTTGTGAAACAGCAGTAAGTCCTTTTTATGGCCATTGTTTATCTTTAGTATCTGTGTGAGACTCAGGTGGTGTGTCTGAAAAACACGCTTGTCTGAGCTCAAGTGAATTCGGGGTTTGATTG
The DNA here is from genome assembly GCA_032357445.1 of Enteromius radiatus. Classification (NCBI taxonomy): domain Eukaryota; kingdom Metazoa; phylum Chordata; class Actinopteri; order Cypriniformes; family Cyprinidae; genus Enteromius; species Enteromius radiatus. The sequence continues at coordinate 10,925,266 of JAUCMS010000055.1, forward strand.
AAGATGCATGCTAAAAATGTGATTTTTGGACCACAGGTATCTGCAAATGGGTCAGAAAAAAAATGTTTTTTGCTTTTATATTCATCCAAGGAAGATGGTGTTTTATTATTAACCTTTATGGAAATTGGAGATTAAAGCACTCCCTTTTTCCCCCCACAGGTCAGTGATGGTCCTTGCTGGTTAGACCCTGCTTCCTAAGATGTCAGCTTCAGATTCGGACTATTCCATTGACTGGCTGGCCAGTGACGATGAGGACAACGATAGTGAGTTAGAACCAGACTGTACCAAAGCGCAGGGACAAACCACCTTGCCAAAATCCCCCTCCTCGGGGGTCATCCAGGGGACCCAGACTTGCCAGTCGCTCTCAAAGAGGAATGGAGATAAAGGGGAGGTAATGGACAAAGAGAACATGAGCTCTTGGGGAAGTTCTCCTTCCAGCTGCGATAGTTCCGACTACAGCGAAGACTGTGGCCATTGCCACCTGGGACAAGAGGCTCGGACCAATTACAGCCGGTGCCCTGAGAGCCCTGTAGGCAAAAAGAGGCAGGCGCTGAAGAGAACATGCAGCTCCATGGTTGCGGAGCAAAGGGAGAGGCAGCTTACACCAGAACAAATGGAGAAAGACAGGCTGTTCGCTTGCAAGGTGAGACGTGCCACTTTTTAACTAGTTGGCATGCCAGGGAAAGGAACATGGTGTTCTAAGAAACAGCCTTATCTCCTACATGATCTATCTCCACACGAGCAGAATCAATTTAAAAAAAAAAAATTTCGAAGCAGAACCACTTCCAGGAAGACCCCTCCTCCGTGTGTTCTTACTAGGTGAAATGTGAATGAGTCACACGAGGCCACTGAATGAAGAAACTCAATGTTTTCCTCTACCTTGTAGAATTGCAGTGATAACTCATTCCACATTTGCACAAATGTGTGAGAGAGTAGATGAGTCACTTTGTTTTGTATCACAGTGTGGTTGTTCTTCTGGAAAAGATGAGCCATACAAAGGAATGTCCTAACATGATGTATTTTATGTCTATGGTAATTGGCAAAGTGTCCCTTCAACCTCCTGAAATGAAAACATCAAAATGTTCGAGAACTGCTTAATGTGAAAAGCTGAAGGCGAAATAACTGAAGGACGTGCTGAATGATGCTTTTTGTTTTGCAGTGCTTGGAGCTGCAGTGTTACATTCACCCACTGTCCTCGATCCTTAATGGCCTCCGCTCAGGCAGATACCGAGAACGTGAGTAATCTTCATTTGTCTTCCGCATATCCAAAACCTTGCCTAGTTACAGTCTTTAAGGAGAACAGCCAAACTAGAGGCACCAGGCCATGGTACGAAAAGTGTGTCATGAGATTTGGGACTGAGATGCATCATGAATATACACTAAATGAGGCTCTCATATCAACCACATCATTTCCTGGTGGCACATGCTACCTCGCTTAGTCATAATAAAAGGTGTATGGTTGAAAGATGCACGTCTAAAGCAGTGCAAACCGCACGCCTCCAAAAATACCCAAGGACCTTGACTGAAATACCAAAGGCACTTAGAGATAAGCACAAGAGTTTGGATTGGCTGAATTGTTTGTTTCCCAGACTCGTGGGATAAAATATTCTAACATTTTGACTCTGTTTTTTGTGGGTATTGTAACTTTCATACTTTCAGTACCGTCATACTGTGTCCTAACCAGGTGACAAAGATGTCCATATTTGGTCCTAACTAGCCAGGTGACACTGTTCACTTCCCATTTTACACAGAGTTAATATCCCACTCCTCATGCATATTAAACATCAAAGCTAGACAGAGAAACTAAATGTTAAAATTAAGAAACCTCTCAAACTTCCCTCAAGTCAAACGTAAAACAATAAAAATGCTGCAATGGTATTACTATTCTTAGTGTTACGCGTGCTAACAGAGAACCACCTACACAATGTTCCGGTCGACTGACTGTTACATTGTACAGCATTTTCACTTTCAGTGCGGACAGAAAAAAACTTGTTCCTGAAATCTTGAGGCATAGTGGCTGGTTGACACGCAAATTACTGTAAAACGCTGACAGATGGTTTTAGCAATATTGGGCACTTAAAAGTTCTATTAGCTTGAACCCCCACATGTGCTAGAAAACAGGTTGCATACAAGGCAGACCTGCTCTCTGGGACCGCTGTCAATGCAAGGGCTATGGATGACACCGGACTTCCTGGCCACAGAGACAGCAAGTCTGTCCTCCCACATGCTTCACAAGAACCCATCTGTCTTAGACGTAGCGTGGTCTGTCAGAGACAATAAGCTGGCATTGCGTATGGAAGAAAGGGTTTAAGCTGTATGTTCTTCTTTATAGGCCTCAGCACTTTTCAAGAGAGCGTGGCCATGGACCGCATCCAGAGGATAATGGGGGTCCTGCAGAATCCCTGCATGGGGTGAGTTTCCTGTTGTTTTTCTTCACCTCACTTACAGGCAGCTTGAGGGTGGGCTTTAGTCCGCACAGCACTCCATCACGGATCGATCGGATGGATGTTGTGTCCATTTACTTAATCTACCTCAATCCACTTTCTCCTTCTTGTGAGGGAATCTTAGTTTTTTTTTTTAGTGCTTTGTTTACGCACATTAGTGGCAAGGTTGAATTCTCCCACATTACTTGCGAATGACTTTTATGCCCCCGAGTCTGGCTCTGAGGCTATAAGTGATCAAGTCAAGGAAATGTGAAAACACATGGCCTCACAGCATGATGCAGCAAAGGGGGGGCCGCAGGGCCAGTGCGGACCTGCCACCACAAATCTAAAAGCGGCTGGACAAGAATAGAACTCAAACGCAGGTCGTTAAAAATGTCCCAGCTCCCTTGCGGGAGTAGCCTGTCATCCGATTGATTAGCCTTCCTTTGGCTAGACGGTGAAAAGACTATGATGTCGTCTTTGGGAGGAGTCAGTGTTCTTTTGCATCATATGACCTCGTAATGGATCGGGCTGGGCTTAGGTGCGTCGTTTACTTTTCATCTTAACTGCATCTGGCACGCAGCCCAGGTCTGCTCTTACTGTACTGTCCAATATTCACGTGTGAGTGCAGAGTCTAGAACATCTAGTCCATTGGTGTACATTGGGAAGCATCCAGCAGTGTTGCAACCTGCGCGGCATGAAAACACGCCTGGCAGAAAATATTCCTGAAACGGGCCACTAAAAACATACACGATGGGGTTTTGGGTGGGGTCTTAATTCAGGCCATCTGATCGAGGCACTGAGCCAAGTAGACACGGGCAGCGAAGCGCTGGCGTTGCTGCCTGACCCCCACCCCCGCCCCCCCATCATCATTCCACTCTGCCAGCTGGCAAATCCCCCAACTCAAAGGCACACCAGAAGAGGGAATATAAAAGTAACTTTTATGGCAGCAGCCGTTTAAATTTAAAATACTGAGAATGGGGCCATAGCAGATTCTTCTTGTCATGTGACTTGCACTAATCCCCATTAACCATCTGTCGGGGGCTGGTATGAGTCAATCGGCACCATGTGCGCGCGTCTGCATCACTGCTCCTTAGCGCAACTATTTCTTTTCTCTGTGACGTGGACACCAGTGCCTCGCTGCAGGCTTATGTCTATATTTAGAGGTGAGGGAAACTGTTGCTCTCCATGCCACGTGTGTGTACAAACATGTGTGAATCAACACAGGAGCTGTTCTCATTTTGAGAAGCACGTTTGTGTGCCGGTGCGTACTTGATGCTGCGTACTTGTGGTTAAGTGTTCTTTCAACTCTCATGACACCAAAAAAAAAAAGGTGTTACAGAACAGTAGACTTTCACTTTCAGTCACGTCAAGCCTCTAAACTGTTTTTTAGTACATTGGTGGGTTACCAAACGTAATATTGTCCTTCCTGTGCCATACAGAGAGAGATATGTCAACATCATCCTGAAAATGGAGGAAATGTTGAAGAACTGGTTCCCTCACATAAAACCTCAACGAAGCGACCAAGCCAACACTGCAGTACTGATGGAGGAGACGACCCTGTCTAAGAAACCCAAGGTAAGGCACTTGAAAAGCTGTCACGAACATGTGTAAGTTAAGACGACAGGCTAATAGAAACAGAGAGACTGAAATACCCATTATACTTTAATCACTGGACCAGAGAGGAACAGGACAGACAAGAAGGGATTAAAATCTATTTTTACAGTTGGACAGGTATAAAATGCACATCTCATGTTCGCGAAGAACAATGAATGAACAGAACAGGTGATTTTGGAAAGCTTTCAGAGGACAGATGAAAGTCATTCTTAGGCTAACTGAGAAAGACTAAATATTTTGTCTTAAAATCATAGAAAACCGATTGCAGATATATGCGTTGAAATGTCAAGTAAAATAGTAATTCTTCCTTTTTTAATACTTCACAGTTGTCTCCAGCTACATCTCCCCTGCTCACTGGCATTGCAAACCCTGCTACCACAAGTGCCCTTTCCATGGGTAACAAGGCAATGAGAGTCAGCGACCTCACTCCCCCAGGGCTCTACTCTGCAACCAACCTAAAATGGCTCCACACATCGCCCATCTGCTCACCGACAGCCGAACAGGCTCAAGGGACAGTTCGGAACTTTCTAACATCCCACAGGGATGCGACACAGGACAACTCCGTGTCCTCCAGCACTGACCGGCTATGTAAGACAGAGTCTGCTCCCAGTCGACCACCTCCGGCCAAGATTAACGCGCCATGCCTTGAGAGACTTCTTAAATCCACAGAGAGCATCATCACCCAGAAAGCCCCAGTGGGCTTGGGTGGCATGGCCGCCGGTGGATGGACCTAGTCCTTCGAAATGGCTCTGGGAGATCAGAGCCTGGCTAGAGCGTGACTGCCCCCAGCTGGTCTGGAGTCACCCGACTCCAACGTGATCCCTGCCTCCATTCTAGCCTTGCGGAGAGGCACAGAACGCAGCAGAGGGAGTTCAGCGCAGCCCAGCAAAACAGCGACGCGTTCAGTTACGAACTGAAAAGTGCCGGAGCGTGTCTTTGTGCGTGTCTGATGTGTACGTCTGCATCTATTCCCTTTCTGTTGGACTGCAGAGTGAGCTGTAGCAGTGTGTGTGTGAGTGTGTGTGTGTGTGTGTGTGGGGGGGGGTGGTTTGGAAGGTTTTGAGATCTTGGCTCACCTTCGTACTTTACCTTTTTGAGATGGCTTCCTCTTGAAACTAAGAAAGAGGAAAAATCTCCTGTGGCGGCAGCATCCGATGAGGCAGCATATTGGTATCTGTGAAAAAGCTAATCTCTAGACAAAACAAAGCAGCCTTTTTTTTTTCTTTTTTTTTCCAGAAAGGGAAGGGAAAAGAGGGAGGAATTTATTCTGGGAACACTTCAGATATTCCAGCGTGCTAGTGAAATCTATAGTAGGTGTGGTTGAATGTGAATTTATTGCTTTAGTTTGCTCTTTGAATCCACTCTATAGAGTTGATTTGATGTGACTGTTACTTCGTAGGTTTAAACTTCTAGCTACGTTTTTTTTTTTTTGGTACAACGGTCCTACCTCAATCTGACACCGTGTCTCCGGTAGTGTATGGATACAATAAGTACGTACACGCAAGTAGACTCAGAGCGAGGAAACTTCATAAAGCGCATCAATACAGTGAGCAAAACTAACACGGGAGTCTCACTTCACAAGAGAAAGCTCTGGAGGCTAGACTGGTGCCATTGTAAAGAATGTGAACTGCAAATTTTCGCTTTTTTTGTTTTAAGCCTCCCAGATTAAGGGCATATAGTGCCTGTCAATTCGATGTCAAACTGTGCCTCTTCACTGGTTTTGAAGGGAGAGCATGAACTATACCTGGCGCCTCTGAAGGATGTACAAAAAGAAAATCAGGAACCTTCAAAACTCCTGCCATTCATTCTCTGCTATCGACAAGTAAATTATTTGAAACTCTTGCCAACTACTTCCTGTGGTCATGTGACACAATGACATTTCATTTTGCCACAGAGCTGGACAATATCTAAGAGGGAAAAGGTATTAACTGTACATATTCAGAAAAGTCGTTAATTTACCCTTGCAAAGTGGCCTTTATAGTGTAATATTTTATACTTTCAGAAATAAATGTGGTTATATTTGTTTGCTGTATTCCATGTGTCTGAACGAATTTTGTGATTCAACTCATCACATACATAATAGTGAGCAGTTTTTCATGAAACAATGCTAATTTATGGACATCAAGATAGCTGAAGTAATACAGAATGTGGAATATGCAGGGTTTTTTTATTATATTGCATTATATTCCATCAATGGCTTAAACGGACTACTTTGCTAAGTCATATTTCTCAAGGATTAATAATGTTACACCACATCTGATTTGGCAGCCCTTGTGTGCATTGTTTTTGGTATGGCTTTGAAATTGCACCAAAAGAGAGTTGATCACAGACCTTTTGTTTGCTACATTCATTCTGACATGAAGATGTCTATTCAAATATCAAAGCCCTCTCAAAACAACCCTCCCAAACAAGGCTAACCTACGAAGCAGATCTGAAATACAGCTTTCGCTAAATCACGATTTGACCTTAAAAACTGAATCTATTATCTGTCAGAGAATATTGAATAATACAGGATTGGTCTCGGGTGATTAACCACTCTACCGTTTCTGGGAAGGAGAAGGTTGAACGGGGAACGGAGAAATGCAGAATTAAACCCACATCCTCTGGAGAATAGAAAAGCAAATGTTTTTTCTGGACAGTGAGTAATTCAGATGTCCTCCTCCTTGATCCCCCTTCTTCCCATTTCCCTGCTGTGCAGAAAATCAAAGTGGGACACTTATACAATCAACCGGGCGCATTGAGCAATGGCACTCTCATTTCTCGTTATAGGTATACTGGGAAGAGGGTTCATTTTGGTATCCAGTCCACTGATTTGTAAAGAGAAGTGCAAATGTTTTGTGAGCGGATTAACAAATTGCACTTCTCTTTTACTAAGAAGACTGAGTGGAAGTTACCCAAATAGAAATGACCCTAAACATTTGGACTACAAATACGTGATTCATGTACCAGCAAGGTCATGCAGTGGTAAACTCCAAACAATAAACGGTGCTACTAATACACAGGTAGGCAGAGTCTTATTATCTGGTCTGCATAGTATAGGAGGATGACAGAAATGACAGTCTTGGGGATACATCTGTACAACCACAAGAGGTGAGGTCCTCTTGGCAAGAACTATGACTATGGGCTGCTTTGTGCAACTATTTTTGCCAACCTTGATATATTATTCAGATTACTTACTATTACCTTTACTATTACTATTAATAAATACAACTATTTATTATTAACACTATTACTTATTATTGAAATGAAATGAGCGTGTTGCTTGTTCTTCAGAGACTTTCAAGGAAGTCAAATGTAGGGCTGTAGTCAAGACCACCTTTGTCGAGTCCAAGTCAAGACCGAGTCCAAAGAGGTTCGAGTCCAAGACAAGACCGAGTCCAGGACAGGAAAAAAGTCTTATGCATGACATCATCAAGACAATCATTTTGGGTTATTATTTGTTGTTCTAAAAGCAAAAACAGTGT
>JAUCMS010000055.1:10932869-10948987 GCA_032357445.1 Enteromius radiatus
AATATATTATGTAAAGAAAAACTTTTATTTTGGATGCGATTAATCGCGATTAATCATTGCCCAGCACTAATTTATTTTTAAGATATGTTTAAGGGAGTTTTCTGCCTTTATTGGGACAGGACAGAAGAGAGCTGACAGGAAAGGATTGGGTGGAGATAGAGACGGGCAGGATCAACAGAGCACCTTGAGAAGGGAATCGAATTCGGGTCTCCATTACCACAGTTGCCACTAGGCTATTGGCGCCGAAAACCTTTTACATTTTTATATGTGTTTTTATAAATACAGATTCAGTTCAGATCCATTTTTTTGACTGGACACACACTTGTCAGGCTGATTTTAAGCCCAATTTGACGTGGACTGATTCGAGGCTTGAAGGCCAGCTCACAACATAGATTGTCCTCCATATGTTTTCTTCATTTGTCCTTCATATGTTTAATCACATTTTAGTCTTATGTCACTGTGAAATCTGCTATGAACAAGTGTGTAGTCTCATGGTCTTGTCCGAATCATCTAGTGTGTGCGTTTAGAGGGTTATAAGGATAAAAACTGTTTTAAATCATCTTCATATCTCGGTTAGGATTTGAAAACAGTCTAGTGTGTGCCTTTGTTGTATCACTGTGTGAACGGGCATGACTCTTTTGAGAATAAATATTGGCTCAAAAGCTCGTGGGGTGTTTGGAGCATGCTGAGAGCAGAAAGACTATGTTCCATCAGGGTAAGATTAATTTCAAGGATTTTAATCAAACACTGAAATTAATTAAACTGGCACACTTCCCCTGATCTTGAGAATTTACCATTGGTACTCCGAGGAGATTTTGGTGGACTGCTATCAAATGCTTACTGACTAAGCTGAAGGTCTTGGCAATTAAAAGGGATCAAAACTATAAAAGCCCACTACTGTTTGACTGTTAGGCTCAGTGGTATCACACAGTGGTCACAAGATGTCGAGCCCAGATTAACTGTGGGAGGTGGAGAGGTCTGGTCCAGCCCAGATGGATTCAGTTTCTGTCATGTGAGGGATGTGGTCTCGTTCTGTTTTGCTATTTCCATACGCATTTAGTCCAAACTAAGTAAAAAGGGGGAAGTTGATTTAAATAGGAGGAAGAATGTCACGCTCAAGTTCAGAGGTTTGCATGAAGCATTTTAAATAAAGATGTTGATGGCAGTTGGTAAAAAAACAACGAAATTCTGAAAGATTTTATGGAGAAAGGTCAGTTGTAATTGTTCATTTGATATTCATGTCACCACAGTTAACACCAGTAAATTAGATTAACTTCAGTAAAGGCCTCTGTACCTCTGTAGTCCCAAATACGGATTTCACAAGGTACACCATCAGAGGAAACATAAGGCAAAACGAGGCAAGGTCACTTGTGTCTTTTGTGCCTTGTTTTGTAAAAAAGTGAAAGGTCTTAGAATAGATTCCCTCTGCTGTTTAACAACTTACTGCTTACTGGCTTTAGCCACTCATCCATTTAAGTAAGTTGCATTTATATTTCAGCAGGGGAGACGGGAAAAGCTCTACTCATTCATAAGAATATGTGAAAGTCATCATTTAGCATCGAGTTGGAGCCAAAAGTAACATTAAAATTGATACTCTGACTTCAGAAAGACCACAGGACATAAAGTCAAGACTCTGTTGGGTCGAGCCCAAAGCTCATATATCAATCCACATCAAAGAAACATGATGAAAAAGAAGCAGTATGATGCTTTATACTTTACTGCTGTAGTGTTTAATCCATGGTAGATGCATTTCTGGGGCTATTAGGCCACACATGCTTTTTTACGTAAAATTTACAGCAAAATTGGGATACATACTAGGGTTGGTCTACAAAATTGGCATCTGACTATGTCTACAGTGAAACATCATGATGGCATCGTTCATCAGCCCAACTCTAATATATACCATTCTTGTCATATAAAATCAATCATAGTATTATGATGGATAGACTTCAGTCATCTTTCTTGCTTATTGTTAATGATTATTGCCAGTATAAGTAACCCCGTATTTGACATTAATTAAAAAAAAATTCAACTAATTATACTAAAACATGTTTGAATGTAATTTTATAACAAAATATACCCAGTGAACCCATTTGTCCTTTCTGAACGTCAGCCATTCATTGTGTAATAACGCCTATTTGTTCTCATATCTGTGGGGCCAGAAGCATCATGCCCACGCACTTACAAAATTGCTCATTAACTTGTTAAGTAATTCAACAGGTAATTCATCCCCACCAGAGATAATGATCTCATTTATCAGAGAGGGGCTCTAAATAACCGAACCATCAGATGCAAAAATAACCATCGCCATTGTAATGATCAAACCTTGCCATCAGAACATTATAACGGCTCAATTTCTTTTCATATGATTCTCCTACTGTTACCTGCGCAGTAGTACCTGATGTTCTATTAGACTCTAAAAACATAATAATATAATGGGATGTTAAATTATGCATTGCACTGTATAGGGTTTAAGGAAATGTTTATTTAGGTCAATCTCTAGGCAAAAATTTTTATTTTTTTTTTCTCCCTTAAAGTGATGTTTTACTTTAAAAATGTTTTTTTTTAAATTTCATTATTTAATATAAACATTTAAACAACACAATTTGTTGTTGACAATAATTACCTATAAGCTAATAATACTTTATTTTAATAATAAATTAGGCAAACTCATCATAGGTTAATATAAGCATACATGTAGAAGTGTTAGTTGCATCCGTTCACATCTCAACGCAGCCCTATAAGTTGCTGGGTAATCAATGCATAGGGCCACAGATTCAGTGTTAACATTTGGGGGAGAAATCAACCACCTAATGGCATATAAGAGACGTCTCCGCCTATTGAACTGGGTTTCTATAAAATAGCAACCTTTTTAAAGATGGTTTTGAAGTCAGTTGTGATGTCAGTGTGTTTATAATGGGCTCTGATCCAAAGAGCAATCCATTGATGTGCAAAGAGAATGAAAATATTGGCACAAGAGTTCATCCGAGACTTCAAAAGGGGACATTTTCTCTTTGCAGGAAGGTCTATCAAAGGCAGCCTCATTGTAAATAGCTCAAATCCTCCTTTGAACGTCTTTTGATAAAAATGTATGACTTCACATGATTAATTTTGATTATATGAGATTTGTATCTTTCCAATTAAATCGAGAATTTACAGCTTGGACTTTCAAGATTTCGATTTTTAATTATCTTGTCAAGGTGCTTTTTATGCACGAGTTGAATGTGTTAAAAGTATTGAATGTCACCGGAGACCAATTACCAGAGCACACAACCAACAACTTGTGCCCAATGACATCAGCACAGCCCATGTCGGTCGTCTCAGGTCTTCAGAAAGACACAAAGTCATCTCCCAAAGAAGCCTGAGTGAGGACAGGACTGGGTTGAGAAGGCTGACTCATAGTTATTTATACCAATTTAGCTCTTCCTCCCTGGTGGGAATATCCTGATTGGACTGAAGTTGTGTGTCTGAAAGTCTGACGCTCTTAGGGAGAAAAACAACTGTGTGTTTCCTCCTATTATTTCCCAACAGATCTAAATATCGAGGGGTTACCTAGTATACTGTATTAACTACAGCTATCATAGAAAAATATACATCTGGCATTAAATAATTCTGTTTTGGGATTCATACAGTATGTTACTGATATGATACTGATACTGTTAGGCCAATGATTATTTTAATATTATGGCTGATAACTGAAAGATATGCAACATTTTGTGTCATATCCTTTTTAGGCGTGTTTTACTGACACCAAAATATATACTTCAGTCCAAGTTCAAAAATAAAAATCTCTATGAACCGCTCCATTATGAATGTACGGAGCTGTCTGAAGTAAACAGGAAGTGTCACACTGAATTGTTCCACCACCAGCCCTGTACAAAACAGCTCAAACTAAATTCTAGATGTTTTTGTCTATGTGCATTTAAAGGGATAGTTAAAGGTGCTCTATGCGATCTTGTTTGACGTCACTTCCGCTGACGTTGCACGTAAATAGAAACAAAACAGAGCAAGCTCCCCCGTTCCCCCGGTGTTTCTGTAACTGCCGTGAACGCGCAAAGCGCATTGATACAAAAGGTACAGAGCTAACATCAAACTAATATGTCTAACTAAAAATAAAATTAAAATTAAAAACTCTTTTAATTCTCGCTGTACAATCAACTGTGCACATTAAACCCCACCTCTTCTTGCTGATTGGCTGGCCGTAGTTTGTTATTGTTTGCCCCTATTCGGTGTTTTGGTATTGCAGCCTCCGTGTTGTCTTTCGAGAGCGGGTTTTTTCCCGATGTATTCAGAGGGCAGACAGCAAGACGATCAAGGGGTTATGCATACGGTTTGAGATCAAAATGAAATCGCGCTAAAATCCTGCAACATCGCATACAGCACCTTTAATCAAAAAACAGAAAATTCTGTAATCTATCACTCACCCTCATGTCGTTCTAAACCCGTAAAGCCTTCATTCATCTTTTATCTTTTTCATTCATATTTTAACAATATCCTTGCTACCTTTCTGGGCCTTTAACGTTTCAGTTGCATCGCAGTGTCAGAAAGCTCTCGAATTTCATCAAAAAATATCGTAATTTTTGTGTTCCAAAGAACTAACAGAATTTTTCTTTTTGGGTAAACTCAGCCTTTAATATAAAACAATACAAATCTAAAATCAATTGTAGGAAATTCAGGCATCCTGGCACGGGTACATGTCTTAAAGATTACATTTAACAGATATTCAGCAAAAAAAAAAAAAAAAAGATATGTTGGATTTACTTTTTGAATTCAGTGTGCCATTTCTCTATTTATTTATTTTTTCAGAATTTGCTATTATATTTCCCAAATATTTACAAAGAAACTGCAAGTAACATTAACAGAAAGACTGAAATAGTATTTTCTTGTAAAACATCCTCTGGTAATCTTGTTTTATTTACAATTTCAACATTTTCCCAGTGAACAAGAGCTCACTTTTGAAAGTCTAAACTGGCCGATTTACCTTTCTAGGGCATGTTTTGGTGTCTTCACCACTCCGGCCCAAGATTCGCAGTCATGCCTTTAACCCAGATAAAGCCAAAAGGCTTAATGGTCCCCCAGAGATCTAATGCCCTAGATATGCGTTTCCACCCGGTTTCTGCCAGAGCAAGAACCCTAAATCAATGCTATTGAGAAAGCAATTAATCACTTTTCCAGCTGGGACAATCATTTGAATCTCATACGATTAGGAAAGGAAGACAGCGTTGTCCCTAGACAAGTGTCCAGGGGTTAGCATTCCAGGCTAATTTATTTTATTTAAATCCCCATTTGAGCCAGTACAAGGCAAACAAAACTGATCTCAGATTTGCATATATAGCCCACCAATACATGACGCATTAACAGGTAGGGAACAGAGCGACCTGAGCGGACATGTCCATTAAGCATCTATTCTAAGAATAGGATACACACACAAGTCCTGAATGAATAATGGAGAGGGCCCTCCAGGAACTCATCTCCTCAATGCCGTCATCTGACCAGAAACCATCCTAATGATCACACACACTGAGCCAGAGGATGTCATGCATGATTAATAACGAGCAGCTTCTAATCTTCGAATATTTCAGCGGCACTCAACCGTCTAAAAATCCAATTCTCATATCAATTTCAAATTAACATGTCAGACTCTTTATTTAGTATTTAATAGGAATTGCAGACCAGTAGTTATTCAACTACTAGTTGGCTGGTTATTGAGGTGCACCAGTTGTTGTATTTCTTTAATAGTTTTGGTAAAGCTCTTAAGAATGAACAGTTCTTGCCTTAAAAGTAATAAATGAAAACAAATTCAATTTTTTAATTAATATATATATATATTACACAATTCATGTAATTTTCAATAATGAGCTTATAAGACCGAGTTTTCCTATAGCATAAATAGCATTTTAAACTATATATTTGGTGCATTTAAATGGACTCACTACTCACAAACAAATATGAAAATTGTTTAGCATTTGTCAGAACTGGCTGTTCAGTACATCGGTGGGATTTCCATGCTATCCAAATGTAACATTTGCTTACTAGCATGCTGCCCACGTCCAGATGGTAAGAGTTTGCAGTGCAGCCCAATAAGTGTTTCCCAGAGATCCTGTGTACATATGACCGGCTCCCCATCTTCTATTATTATATAAACCCTCTGTTCCATTTTATTTTGTTGCTGCTTGATTTGAAATGAACATTTGTAAATCCTTAAAAGTGTCACCATTCAATATAAATCATAAAATAATCAAAACAATAGCCTTCTTTGGGCTGAATACAACAGGCTTTGGGTATAAGGAGAATGTAAGGCACCTGTGAAATCTTAACAAACACCACACATTTGTTTGGGACTCTCACAGCTTCACTTTAGCAAAATATAGCTACTGTATATACTGTATTTTGCTGTTCATTTTTTAAAATCGCTTGCCAATTTTAAATTACGTGTGTAGTATCTGCTACACACGAAGATAATGAAGTTTTAAACGCTGAAGTCGTCTTCCACGATGAATTTCTCCTTAAAAAACCTGGTTGTCTCGTGACCTGCAGAAATTCATGCTTTCAAGAAGGGCGGGAAACCCCTCAGTGATTTGATCAAGCGCCACCTGTTTTGACCAACAGAGGGAGACATTTGTAATGCTTTAAGTGATAAGTTGTTGAACAGAAGGTCTTTTGGCGCAGAGATGTTTTCCCCAAGACGAAAATTTATTTTCAAAACGAGCTAATATATCTTAATATGTGTCTGTGCTAGAAGCACAAATATTTGATTTATTTCTTATTTGGTGAAAATTCTGTCAGACATTATCACTAGAACCAATTATCATTAATCACGTTATATGTGGCCCTGGACCACAGAACCAGTCGGGTCAAATCTGAAAGCTATTTGATGGTTTCTAAGACAATATTTGTCGAGATACTATTTGATGATAGTTTAATCGAAATTAAATTAAATTATTCGATTAATCGAAATATGGAGAATAAATATCTGCTTTATAGCTGTCAAAATTAAGTCCTTAGCATTGCATATTAATAACGAAAAATTTAGTTTTAATACATTTACATTGCATATATTTAAGCTTTTGACCAAAAGGTGGCGCAGTCCTGAAACATCTCAAAAACCACAATGTCTCAAATCCCAGTTAATTTTGCCATAAAAGAAAAACTCAAGATGTTGATTCATGCAGTGCATTGTTGACTATTGCTAAAAAATAGGCTATACCAGTGCTATATGACTGTTTTGTTGTCCAGGGTCACATAGATTATAGGATAGATATAAAATATTAAACTTAAGAAAACAAGTCAATAGGCTGTATATCCTACAAACAACATATTTGATAAAACATAGGATTCTGACTGATTCCTGGGACAACCCTGCTGAAAAAGAACTGTGTATGCTGGGTAGGTATGTTTTGAAGCTGGGATTCTGGTTTAAGATGGTCCTTTGCTGATTTATGCTGGTCACGTGCTGGCAAATGACCAGCATAAACCAGCAAAAGAGGAAATAATTTGCACTTAAATCAGTTTTTTTCCACCCCTTGTCATTAATCATCGGTGTATTGAAATATAGGAGATACAATGTCTAACCACTAGGTGGCACTGTTAACACAATTATCACACTTCTAGTGTGCTCTGATGTTTGGTTATGATCGTGACTTCCATCATGAGAATCTCTGACGCCTTCACTGACAACTCAGAGAGGCCCAAAAAGGCTAATATTTGCAAAATTATTTGCAGAGGCCAAAGGCAATACTTTTGTTTATCTTGGTAGCTTAACATTTCACTTCACATGGTATTTTAACATTATTTTATATGCACAGTTAGCAATATTTGACTGTATTTGCATGGAACTATAGGTAGGCCTTTATCTGTTTTTACATTTTATGGTGTTTTATCAAAATCCAAAAGCCCTTTTAAGTAATGTGTTTGATTTATGCAAGGTCACATGTAAATAATTGGTGGAAATATGTACAAGTTCTTACGCAAACAATAACTCATACAGTAGTTTTAGGACTATTTGCTAAAGACTAAATATGCCATGGCCTAGGGCAAAAAAAAAAAATCATATGTTAACATTTCCACAGAAACCATGAAATCATGATCCACCCACCTTAAGCTTACGGCAACATTCCAGCAACTGCTGTTCATCTTTTGTTTATAAAAAAATGACAGATATCCTTCACACCCGCATCCGAGGCCAGTTATTTTTGCTTTAATGATGCTATCATTGTTCAAAATAGCACACTGAAAACAGAGCTATGATAGGCATCATAACTGCTGATTTCTTCTATAATTCGACAGAAATCTGATCAATCGATGGCCAAAAAGCAGTGCAAAGGTTGTGTGAGATTTCAGTCATTAGAAAGTCTGTGGAATGGTATGCGAGCAGAGCAAGGGCATCTTAAAATTGTTCAATTCAAGCTTATTTGTATAGCGTTTTTATGATACAAATCATTGCAAAGCAGCTTTAGAGGAAATTAAATATGGCAACATTTGATAATTCTGTATGTCTGAGGGAAACTAATGGAAGCTAATCCCATATTTTCTAATAAGATTACCAAGGGGCAACATGTACGTGTATTGAAAATAGCAGAGGGCCTAGTATAAATCCTTGTGGTACTCCGTACTCTACTGGTCATAATTGAGTCCCAGTTTAAATAAAACTAGCCTCCAGAATCATTGTTGAAATGTCTGCATGAGACAAAAAGAACATGACACAATTACAGTAACGTAAGGCTCCACGTCAAAGCTCTTAAAGACTGTAAGTTCAATGAAACAAAAGACACCAACCCAATAATACGAGCCATTGTTGATGTTAATGACATTATGACATTTACAACTTAGAATCTCATTGAATAACATGTTGGCTGGGCATAACGGTACATTACCAAAACAAAATGAATGGGATAATGAAGGATTACTGAATATTTAGGGCGATGGTTTGAAATGGAGCACTATTGACACACTTGGCAAAATTCAGCTTATTGTTAGGAGTGAAATGAGCAAAAATCCATTACGACACGTAACAAAGACATTCCTCACATAAATAGCAAGGCGAGAATAAGGAAACACTTGCTACAATCGCTGTCCAGCCTACTTAGGCATGCAGGTGAGATAAAAAACTGGTTCACTTCTTCTACATTACCACTGGCCTACTTCTCTAATGGCAGTTTATTTCAGGTCAAGTTTGAACCAAAGCTAACTGAGCCCAAATAGCACTGCTGTTGTGAGACGTGGACAAAATTCTCTCGTCTAGACACAAAGGATTTGATTGCAGTCAGACTATGACTGATAATAGCCCAGCTCAGTCAGTTCATGTGACAAGAATTAAATTCAAAATTTAAAATTGTGTTTTAAAACTCTGTAGACAAAGATATTCTTCACAAAAAAATTATATTATTATTATTGATCATTTAAAATGCATGATTCAAATATTTAATACTTAAGATATTATTATTAGTATTAAAGATAAGGTTATTAATATATCAACTAACAATATATTGTATACACTTATTATGTAATTACTAATGTATGAATCATTAGTCAAGGTAATGTAAGGATTATTAAAACGTTTACAATTTCAGTCAAATATTGAATATTTAAATTAACAAAATGATTAATATAATGACTAAGAAGATCTAGTCAGCACGCATGAACTCATCCCAGGATGGATTTAATGAATTTCTTATTACATTACAACTTCCTGACCTAATTACTGGATCATAAATAACCAAACAAGAACATCAATACATTTATTAATAATTTATTACTTTACTTGTACAAAAGGGGCATGTTTTATTCTTAGTAAACTCTTTTCATTTCACATTAAGTGTGAGCAACACAAGTACAGTGTCATATCAAGAGTATAAAATAAATGGATAGAATATTTAAGAATATAGAATATGGATTTAATTTTTTTTCCTGAGGCACATTTTCTGATTACTTTCCACTTCTTGCATAAATCTGGCAGATTTATACTGGTAAACAATACAGTTTTGTCCCCGAACATTTGCAAACATGGTGCACAGGAAGTGATGTAATTGCAAACTCTCATGCGCTGAACATAGTCCAAACAAATATATTAATACGCACTGCAAAATGGCTTAAAAACAATTAAGGTTTAATGCTTGAGAAGAAAGAACATTACTGTTGTGTTTTGTTTTATCTAACAATGTTTTAATGAAATAAAATGAGAACTTTTGAGCCCGCTCATTTATAAGCCCAGAATAATTTCATACAGAATACAACCTCTTCTGATGGTGAGGTACGTGAAGCATCACATTCAGGCTCAAGGCACTGTATTACAAACAATTTACACGTTTGACCAATAGGTGGCGCAGTCCTGAAACAACTCAAGTACCATAATGTCCCAATGATACAGTTTCATTTCACAATCCAGCAGTTCCTGCTTATCCTTCCCTGACAGAGGGTTGAACTTTTCAATGCTTTTCAATGCAAACACGGAGCATTATATCTGCCCTGATTTCAATAAACACATTTCTGAAATCAAAATGAATGGCATCTAATGCATTATTAATATCTCGAGCTTTACAAGCCATAGTCAGGCTTGATAAAAGACCTAACTTTAATACACTTAAGCGCAAATAAACTGAGTATAACACTGGATTTTCAAATCCGGCCCATTTCATACTGACGCGCTTCATCAAATTCGTCAAAATGTAAAAAAGGTGAAGTCACGTTAGTGAAAATTTTCACTTTTAAATCAAGCAGCTTTCGGTCGATCACTGTTCAATGTCAAAATTTCGCAAATCCAATTACGATAGTAGCGAAAGCTCGGCTCATAAGTCATTTTCAAACCAAACAGCTTACTTAATTAGCGTGAGAAGCTTGAAACTGTTGCGAAATCTGAAAATCTTTCACCAAACAACAGTAAATGTGACTGCGCCTTGTCTGCGCAATAAAACATTAAACATAAAACTGACGATTATCATACAGATTAATGAAGTTGGCTATATCATTCATGCACTTTTGAAAGGCGATAAAATCTGAAGACATTTCAATAAAGGAATGCGAATATGTTGTTGTGGCACATATTACGAGGCAAAGTGGCGTGAGTAACATTAAACATACATATTTTAACATTATACAAGTAAACTTGTACTATATATGCGGTAAACTCTTCCTTATCCCATTATATACATTTATACATGGCTTTAAACAACATTCTATATTTGCCACTTTTTGCATCATGTTTACAGACATGCTGACGAGTGATAATTGCATCTCAATGAAGACAAACAAGCCACATTCAGACCTCAATATGTTTGCTAAAAACAACTCGGCTTGTGTGCGTTTAAAAACGGCAAACACGCCGCTGGTTCACCTCCAAACCAGCATGCGGCTGGGATGTTTATATTACGGGCGGTTGGTGGAGCGGCAGGGAGTTTCAGGAAGTGCTACTTCTCTTCCTGGTTCGAGGTCTCCTCAGCATCACCTCCTCCTCTTGATCGCTCTCACACTCTCTTTCAAACATGGCCACCGTTCGACCTACGTAGCCCATCTTGGGTTTGTCCTGTAAATGATATTGAGATGCATTGGAGGCACTCTAATGGTCTAACTGGAGACTCCTGGATGTGCTAGTTATCTTTTTGGGAAATTATTACGGATGAAATACCTGTGTTTTGGTGTGACCTTTCTTCATCATGCGTGTCAAATGGTTGCAGAGGGCCACGATTCTAAAGGAAAGCTATTGGAGAGCAGAGAGAAAGCTTAATTTACTTTTAGACTAAACACAACAAAGGTTCAAAAGTCTGGGGTCGGTAAGATTTTAACTTTTTTGTTAGTAAAGATGCATTAACTTGAACAATAAGGACATTTATAATGTTACAAAAATGTAGTTTTAACACTTTACATTCCCTCAATAAATTCCTAATTATTAATAGTTAGTAAAGTAGTTGTTAAATTGAGTTATTGGGTCGGATTATAGAATAAGGTATTAATATGTGCTAAATGGCTAGTGTTCTAGTAATATGCATGCTAATAAGCAACTAGTAAATAAAATGTGTATTTTAAATAAATGCAGTTCTTTTGAGCTTAATCAACGAATAATAAAAAATGTCACAGATTCTGCAAATAAATACTAAGCAGCACAATTGTTTTCAGCATTGATAATAATAAGAAATGTTTTTTTAAGCGGCAAATCTGCATAGAGTATCAGAATCATTTCTGAAAGATCAAGTGACACTGAAGACTGGAGTAATGCTGCTGAAAATGTAGTTTTGCATCACAGGAATAAATTACATTTTTAAAAATATATTGAAATAGGGAACAGGTATTTTAATAACATTTCACAATGTTACTGCTTTTTACAGTTTCTTTTTATTTAGTAAATCCAGCCTTGGTGAGCAGAAGAGACACTGAAGTGATTTTGAATTGCTGATAATGACTCTAAAATACCACATTATTTGAACCCCATCATAGTAAGACTGAAATGCAAATGCTTATAATTATATATTATATAATGGCACAGTTTCCGTGTGCATTATAAACAAATTCACACATTACATTCAATTAACATTTCCGTCAACCCTGTTAAATTCAAAATGTTTTAGGGTTAATCACTACAGGGTTCAAAAAGCTACCTCACTAAAACTCAAAAACTCACTCACCATATCCCAACAGAGTTGAAGAGAAAGTACAGGAAGACATAGTAAAAATATCTGTACGAATTCACTGGGGACACATACTGTAGCACTAGCATTTTAATGGCAAAGCGAAGAGCAAGTCCTACCTGCCACCTCCTCCGGGCGTACTGTCTCCTGAAGTTCTCAATGTTCACCACAGACTGTCGTCTCACCAGGGCTTGTCTGGGGTTCACGGGCTACAGGAAAAACAATCACAGTGGTTGAAAACCATTCAATACAAGTGAAAAATCTTAAGTCTGATTGTTTGCAAATTAATAAACCAGTTGATATGAGATATCATATATGTAGTTCATAATCAGTGTTCACAGTCCTAGCCCTCAGCATGAGCAATATTAAAAGTGATGCCTTAACACATAATTGCACAAGTTCCAAGAAACACACACCCCTGAGGGACTGAATACAATTTATCTCTTTCCTTCCCACAATGCACCACAGCCAGCTGCAGGACTAATGATCAGTGTTAGGTACTTTAATCATCATTCCAGTGCTTTATTCAGTATGGAAAGAAATAACATCACAGTTTATGTCAAGCAGCGTGCTGGCATGATAGGCTGAAGAACACGTCCCAGCGCTAATTTTCACAAATCAATGCACATATAACAAACATGACTTTGTGATTGAAATTTAAGTATAAAGTAACAGGAATATACACTAAATTAAATGTGCAAGAAAGAAAAGTCAGTTAAATTACATGTTAAATTAAAACAATGGCAATAAGCATATGCTTTATACAGTACATTCACGAATAAATTACAGGACTTTTAAACTGCTTATAAGAAAGAAAGAAAGAAAGTTACAATTTATGGCCAAAATTATATCTGTAAACAAAAGAATAACAACCCATGCACAAAGATGGAATGAAATCATAAAGGCTGACATCATTTCAACTTATCACTATTACTGTTCAAAGAAAGAATGTTTAGTAAATGTTTGGCCAGTATTTGACCAGAAATGAAAGAACAACCAAACTCATGAATATGATGAAGGCAAAAGTATGCTGTTGAATGCCACAGAGCACCAACATGTGCATAACTTAATTATTTTACAGTATCAAGGACATACAAAACAACAACACAATTTTTAATGAAAATTTTGCTACATTTTAATTTTGAGGTACGGTTAAGTTAAATCCAAACATGTCTCAAAGATATTGTTTTGTTGAAATAATGGTCTTAAAACTGTATATATGGCTAGATTTTTAAAGGTTACATATGATGAAAGTCTGACTTTCTGTGTCTAAGTGCTATAATCGGGTCCCAGGTGCATCTACCAACAAAGAAAATGTGTAAAAGACAACAAACAACGACCCTATAGGTCATTTGTGCAAGCACCTTATTTTTACATTTAAAAGTTAAGTGCCCTATAGTGGGCATAGAGAATAATGACAGTGTGGTGTTGTGTCTGTCGTCATTTTGCATGACTGTCATTACCAACCAAAAGTGTGTTTATTTAAATGCAATGTGTGGACTTTTTACACTGATCTCACGGTAATTCATACATATTTTATTAGGTTTAATTCATATGAATGACCAGACCTAATGCACTCCTAAACCTACCCCTACAGAAATAGTGCAAAATCATGATTTATAGTGCATTTGCGTTTTCTGGGATGAACCCATGGTCACATGATTACATATCATCATATAACGCAATGCACTACCAACTGAGCTACATGAAATCTTAATTTAGCAAAACATTAATATAAAAATTGTAGTAATTCATATTGCAATTGTAGTATATGCTCTGATGGGTCGTATTTCAGAGCTTGTAAAAATGAGCCAATCTGATTCTTCTGAAACCTCACAGACTTACATTACATGGTGTAAAAACAGGACATAATAGGTATCCTTAAAAGCATTTAAAGTGTTACTATCGCTGAAGGAAAAACGTACAATTTACAGTATTATCAGTTATGCCTCTGAATTCACTGTTTCTATATCACTGTATTACAACTGCAGTCTAATCTCCACTAGCTAGACTCAGAGATCTCTGGCTGTGGTTGAGGACGTAGTTCGCCATCACAGCCCCTGCCCAGCAGCTCCTTCAAGGCCTCGTTCACCTCATTGTTCAGAGTTGAGATGGCTCCCAAGCCCTGGCTCCCAGCCTCTCCGTTTAGTGACCCCATAACGTCCTGCAACCATCCGAGTTGTGCGTTCAGCTCCTGTCTGAGGGAGCTCAGGTGGGCTTCTCTTGTCAGGTAGCGACCGTCCATGCTGGCTAAGCTGGCATCGGTTGTCCTCAAGTCCTCCTGGAGGCCTTTCCTTAATGCCTCTGCTTTGCGTAACTCATAGCGCACTTGCGAGATCTCCTGTCGAATGCTTTCGCTTTCCTCTTTATACCAAGCTTCCTTCTCAATGTAGATGGAGAGAAGAGCCTCAACGTCATCCTGAAGGGATTCACGCTTCTGAGCCACATTTTCGAGACCCACTTCCACCAATGAGATGTCCTCCAGAACGCTAGCAAAACGCTCAAAGTTGACATAGGTGTTGTTGGGTGGCATGCTGGAGTGGGATTGAATGGTGTACTCTTTCAGGCGTTTGGTCTTCAGCTGCTGCGATTCCACTGCCGTTTGCACCTCTATGGTGGCACAGTCGTCCTCTGGTTGTTTGTGGGTCTTCGCATAGAGAAATTAGGAGGAAGAAGGAGTAAGAAGGCAGTTCGTTTTTTCACCAGGATGACAAAGCAATCAACTCACGCAGCAGGTAAGCAGCAGATCCAGGCAGGAGAAGTTAATGCTGCTCTCGGGATGTTAGGATGAGGAGAACAGCGTGGTACACACAGGATTCAGTCTTCAGATTAGAAGAATTCATCAACATGCGATTGCTTCCATGATGAAGATTTGCATGCATACGTGCATCTAGTAGTTGGCCAACATGGTAATACCAGGAGTTGCTTTTTGGATTTGGGATAGTTCACCCAAAAATGATCATTTTGGCATCATTTACTCACCCTTGTGTCATTTTTAGGGATTTTTAAGATTTTTGGGGGATGTTTCAACTGCTTTTTTACTATTAAATGAAAGTTAACAGGGTTCAAGATAACATTGGACCTCATTGTATGAACAAAAATGAAACTATTTTCATCTGTGCTCTCCACTCCTGTAGAAAAAAACAGCATAAGCTAGCTAGGTATGTTTTGAAGCATGGCAGCTGGTTTAAGCTGGTCCTGCGCTGGTTATAAGCTAGTTATGATCTGTTTAAGCTGATCACGTGCCGGTTATAAACTGGTTATGAGCTGGTTTAACATGTGCTGGTCCTTAGCAACTAGCTCCTGTTCAGAACCAGCTTACAGTATAACCAGCTCAGGACCAGCTTAAAAGATTCCATTTTGGGTGAACTAACCCTTTAAACTCATGATCAACTAAGGACCAGCTTAAACCAACTGCCACACTTTAAAGGTGCCATAGAATGCATTGAGAGAATATTTGAAATTGTTGTCTGATATGTACATAGAAGGTATGTAGCTTAG
>JAUCMS010000055.1:10963608-10975846 GCA_032357445.1 Enteromius radiatus
TAGGGTTGTAAATGGACCTGTAAAACCGTTTCTGGGCATTTTTCCCCCTTACCTAAGCTACATACCTTCTATGTACAGTACATATGATTGATAATTGATAATTATCAAACTTGGTTTACATAGCTGTTTCTCTAAAAGAATAATGCAGTAATTCTACTCTGAAATGTGCATTTGGGGCAGATTCTGAGCCAGAATTGCAGTACCCATTGATACACCTTTAATCTGTATGATCCTGCCCACTTCCAGTTGTTGGAAAACACTGAATCATCATGTGTTTGCATAGCTGTTTCTCTGAAATATAATGCTACAGCCAGTAATTCTACTCTGAAAAGTGTGCTCCGGGGGGAATGCTTTTGTTTTTGCAGTACCTATTTCAACCACTAGCTGTCAATCTTACATATTGCACCCTTAATATGTGGTAAAATTACATACATGCACACATTACATTCAAATGTCTTCAAGGAGGTTTGTTTTAAAGCTCAGGACAGAGGCATCCCGTTGCAGGCGTGCCACAAGTCTTTGTTCTAAGCCCGCTTGTGTTTCTGACGGCTGGAAGTCTCGATGGATTTCCACTCCCAACAGCTGCTGGTTATTAGCTGGAGGGCCTTACTGGCCGTGCGCTTGACTAAACGGCGCCAGTCCAATATTCAAACGCATGTCCAGAGGGGGCATTATGACACTGAGTTTCATTGTGTCCATATGTGAACACATGAAAAAGCGTGTCCTTTGCTCTGACAACAGGATGGGACAGATGTTAATGCATACTTTATCTGGGCTAGGTCTCATTTAAATGGCGAGTTTAAAACAACAGTGTTGTGTTTTTATTTCCAACATAGCTGGAAATATGCACATTTCATTGACCAATCAGCTTTTGGGACCAGAAGTATCCATTTTGTGTGAAAACATTATTGCATTATGGATGTCATTTCTTTGAAATCCTGCCAGTGAGTTCCTCTCAAACTGAACACACACTGTCATTCCTCCCACACTATCCATCATAACAGCTTTTTCAACTCCTTCATTTCACAGCTGCCGAATTCTTGCTTTTCAGCACTTTGGACAGATGATTTTTTGCGAATAAAACATTAACAGACGCTTCATTAAAGCATTTTGTTTGGCAGTACTGGGCAAAACAGCAGTGGGAGGAAGAATGTGAGGAATTTGCGTTGATGTTTCAACTGATCACCGGCCCTCCAACTCTTTTGCTAAAAATATTTATAAACATTTTTTTATAGTAATTCAAACTTGTTGACATGCACAAAGAAGTGCTATTATTGCACTACGAGTTTTGTGAGGACTACATCAGGATGCTTAAAATAGCTAACTTTACCCAGATACCCCTGGATCAGCTCATTGTGGGGATCAATAGCACCTGTCATTCACTTCAGCAGTCCGATACCTACATATCTGGTCTTGAGCTTTGAAAGAAATGGATTATTGAAAATATTAAATAAAATTACAAATAAAAAATTTCAAAAAAATGTATATCTATTAAAGAATCCTCAAAATTTGACTGATATCTCTAATGGATTGTGAAAAACTGCATTAAAAACTGGAGTAATGATGTTGAAAATTCAGCTTTATATAACAGGAATGCATTTTACAATATTTAAATATATTTACTGCAATTTTGATCAATAAATGCAGCCTTGGTGAGCATTATTCTTTCAAAAACATTGAAACTGTTTAACAGCAATACAAACTTCATATATAAAAACTACACCAAAATTCACCAATAGTACATGTCACCACTGCCAAATATTGCACAGTTAATTAGCCCAGATGATACATTTATATCGGATGAGGTATAAAAAAGCATTTTCCAGATTTTTTTCTACCAATGAAAATGTTTCAATCCAATCTTTCATCAGGTCTCGGTATTGAATGGACTGTACTTTTGTATTTTCTTCTGCTCACTTCAAATTATAGGCCTATATGACGTCATCTCTGACTAAGGTCCATAGGCAGCTGTCTCTTCTTAGACTTGCTGAAATATGAGTCAAAAAGGTCTTGACTAGTGTGTTATCAAATGTGCGGGGTGATTACTTATAGTATTAGTCATTGCAGTGTTCATTCTATGACTCATAAAGTTACTTTCACTCTGACATGGCAGAAAAGTTTAAAAAGATTCCTTATTAATATCATAATCAAATTACTGGGGGCCTGGAAAAGCAGATTTAAGGGTGGGGACAGTATTGACATTAATGAGTCCCTCTTGTCCCCTGGTTGTCCCCATGACAACAGCCCTGTATATAGAGTATACGATGACTCACAGATAAGCGAACAGCCAATAAAGATACAGAAAAGAAACATATGGTAAGCCGTTTTGGAAAAAAAACACCTCACAAACCAACAGCTGTGCGTATCGTCTGTTGCTATGGGGATGATTTGCACATCTCTTAAAAAAGATACACATGCAGTACATATATTTATAAAATACCATCTATCATATTGTATTAAAGGTCCTGTCAAAACACACACAAAAATTCTCTCATTTTCTGTGGCTTTCATCACTTCCTCCTATTGCTCAACCTCAAGACAGTGAAGGGGAAGATGGCCTGACTTGCTTTTCCCTCGAAACAAGTTGAATTGAAAGTTTTCAAATGCTTTGCATAAATGGCATCATCCGTCTGAGCTCAGTAGCACATGTCAGACTCATATAGACTGAATATATAAGTTTGCTCATGAAAGAGACATATCTGCCCAGGCCTGCTGGCTCAAATGCACAGTTAAGCAATGTAACAGGATCACTATGTACAGTATAATGTGTTGCATAAGAGCTCTTCCTCTATCTTACCTGCCGACTAACAAACTAGCTGGAACTGGTATCTGTATAACTGTGCAATATACACTTACTGGATCCTTACTTTACACCCCATACTTCATTTGACGTGAAATATGAAAGTGAGGCAGTTTAAGACAGACATACAATCCGATCAATGTGATTGATTAAACTAAAAATAAGCGTGAGAAATTGCATCACTTTTCAAATCTCCCAGCATATTAATATTGTTTTGAAATCATAACATGATATTATTCAAGTACAGTAATTGTATATGACTCTTTATCAATTGAAACTATACAATTGTGCGAAAAGGAATAAAAGGTGTCTTTTGGAAACTGCAGCGATATGTACTTGTTTCGTGCATCCAGGTACGTTTAAGCCAAGAGACCAGATAGTTCATGTTGTATTTCTCGAATGCTTACAGCAGCATGTTTTGGATGTATTGGCAGTAGCTTCGAAGTAAACAAATTTAATGTGCAACTTGCCATTTCTTTGTTTACAGTGCTCATCTCAGTAATTATTTGTGACATTTACAAGCGATTTCTGAATGACAATTTTTACAAAAGTGTTGGATTTGCATCTTCCTGTAACAAAAATATGCAATGACTAAGACAAATAAAGCCAACTTGTACAATGTCATCAGTCCATTATAGAGATTCCAATCATCTCTAAATAAAGCTTCTGTCAGCAACAAGCCTCCACCTCCAGGGAACAAAGTGGTTGCGTAAAAGGGTCTCATTTGTCCCACACTGTCAACCTTTGAAGCAGGTGATTCATGTGGTGGTGTGACAGCCAGTCCCTTCGACTCCCACACGGAACATGAACGCCGGTGGGAGTTTGTGAGTGTGAACAATTCTTAGCGTTTAAGTCTCTTCATTCTTTCCTTCATTCTCTCACTGTCCTCTTCTGATAGAAATGTTTGCAGCTGCTAATGTGTTACAGATCATCACACACAGCTCTGTGAAACCACATATGAGCTATTTCCTCTTTCACACGCAAGATACGTGTCAGCGTGCGTGAGCATTTCCGAGCGCATCTGACATGTCTGTGGGGACGTAGGCATCATTTTCAAATAAAAAAACCCCCCAAAACTTTACCAAAAGAACCTTAACTTAGCAGAGGACAGGATTGTGTTAAACACACATAGCTAAACTAACAACCTTTAGCTTTTGTACTTTGTTCTGTAGCCGTCTCAGCAAAATGAGGTTTATTGTACTGTATGTTCTCTGTTGTAATTGGCTCATGTTTAGGCTATTAAATGTATACTACTGTAAGTATAGATGTTAAACCTAACACGAGAGCTGTGTTCTAAACCCGAGTGAGCTACACTGTCTACTGCCTTCCAAGACATGTTAACTCAACACACAAAATATAATATATACATATATTATCAATATTTACTGCTTTGTTCATCATCTTGTATCCTGTCTGACTTTAATTTTGCTGAAATGGGATGATAAAATGACCTTTTGTCAGATTACAAATCTTGATTGAAAATAGTAAGACTTA
Source organism: Enteromius radiatus (assembly GCA_032357445.1). NCBI lineage: Eukaryota > Metazoa > Chordata > Actinopteri > Cypriniformes > Cyprinidae > Enteromius > Enteromius radiatus. The sequence goes on from JAUCMS010000055.1 coordinate 10,967,903, forward strand.
CACTGAAGTAAGAAATCGAGCAATTTCAGGAGACAAGAACATAACAGAGAACTAATGATCGGTTCTTCAAGTGATAGTTCACCCAAAAATTTAAAATGCCCCCGTGATTTACTCACCCTCAAGCCATCCTAGGTGTATAGAACTTCTTTCAGATTAATATAAAAAAAAAGTCATGGCTCTTCCAAGCTTTGATGTTTTTAATCATGGCAGCTGGTTAAAGCTGGTTATGACCTAGTCATGAGCAGGAGCTAGTTGCTTAGGACCAGCACATGACCAGCTTAAACCAGCTCAAATCATGCCTCAGAAAATACCTAACCAGAATATGCTGTTTTTTTCAACAGGGAAGGCCTTTATTTACCCCCAAAACTGTGTGGAGCACTTTTTGTGATGGATGCACTTTTTTGGACTTAAAAACTAAAAAACCCATTCACTGCCGTTATGAAGCTTAAAAGAGCCGGGACATTTTTAATATAACTCTGATTTCATTTGTCTGAAAGAATAAAACTCATATACGTCTAAGATAGGGATGTAACGGTATTAAAACTTCACGGTACAGTAATACCTCGGTATGAATGTATTTATTGAATCATTTACAGGAAAAAAACTAATGAAGAGACTCAAAAAAAGTGCCAGAAGTGTTTATTAAACAGTTTACATGAACACTGAACATATCAATGGCATACAAATTAAATAAACTTTGAAACAGGAACTTCAATTTTTGAATTTTAATAACAAAGAATTATTAAACCTCCACACATCTGATTTAAAACCTGCTTTAGATAGCTAGATGCCTGTCGCTAGATGATGTCATACGTCAATTTGCATATTCATTACGTCAGTGCCTCATTGTCTTGCTTCTCTGTGGTCACATAATGTTATTCAGTGCACCCTAATTTAATGGTTTCTGTTGTCAGAAAAACAGAATGAATATGAAACAGTGACTGAAATGCACCCCCTTATAAGGCCTACTGAACTAGCTCTACTTTACCAGATGTTAATCTAGATTAAAATCCTTATTTATAATCGAGCATTGTCTGATAAAACCAAGTACACATAAGATATAGACAATGGCTATGATGTGATTCTGGCTATTTTTGCATGTAAAATAGTTAGAAGCAACATAATGTCTATTTTAACTGAAAGCGCTGAACAGAACAGACGCAGAGAGAGGTGTGCGCGCGCTGGGAAAACAAGAGCTTGCGCGGGACTACCAGAGACTCACTGAGGCTTGTCCAAGAAGTCTCTAGATTTAGGGAAAAAAGTCACCAAGGGGGTCTGAAAAGTCGCTAAGTTGGCAACACTGATCTTTAGCGACAACAGACCGCGAAGAATGATGGCCACGCTTGGGCTGATGGGAATTGTAGTTCCCGCTACATCCCATTCGCTCCATTCGCCTGAGCAAACCTTTCTCAGAAGACCTATCGTTTTATAAGAATTCATGCGACCTCGGTAGTATCGAAAATTATATTTGATGCAATATTTACAATACCGTTACATCCCTAGTCTAAGATGGTATGACAGAAATCATGGTGTAATTTTAAGTTTTAATTTCATTCTTCAAGTCCCGTTTCCAAAGGACAATTATATAATAATGTCAAAAATAATGACACAATATAATGACACAGAAGAACAGTATCACTTGCAATAAACAAAACCACTAACAGTCAACCAGAAACACTGTTAAGATGGCAAAAATTGTGTGCACGCTTAAAATAAACACATTATTGTCAATTGACGTGAATATAGTTATCATTACTGTATTGTTAGCTCAGCAACACGGTAACTTCAAACTCAGTGTGGAAAGTGTTGAGTTCTTCAGAAAACCTAGCTTATAATTGCATTTAATGTTTGAACAAACAAAGCCAGTCCTTCATTAATATAAAGTAACCCCTGTGAACGTACAGCGGCACTATCAATCCCGTTTTCAGTTACAGTCCTGCACGGGAGGTCGGGTATCTCATCTAATCCAGGGTGTGTCATAGAAACTGTGCCTTTGAGTGGGACACAATGCCATCCAGGCAGATGGCTGAGCCTGTTACATATTGCAAACAATAACCAACATCTGTCTTTCTGCTGTAGCTAATAGTACCTCACCTAGGAGGTGTCACGACAAAAGGGACCAACCTTTCCCAACTACAGGAGGATGCTTTTCTAAGCTTCCCTGAAAACAGTTTTATGGCCTTTCTTGTACATATTGAAGTTTTTATATGACAGATAATTGCCGAAGGGTGACTTTCACCTGCGACCTAGAACAAGGGGAAAGACCTGGGTGTGAGACTACACCTTTCCTGAATGTTCAGGCAGTTTAGCACTTCCTGTCTGGATGGATTTGCAACTTCCTTCTGCTGAAATGGTCGAAATGCTGTTATTATAACGTAGTTTTTGTGCATCAGTAAGTGTTAGGCTTGCCTGTTGTGGCAGCTTTTAAAGGGGAGTGTGCTTTGTCAGAGAGAACAAAATATGACTCAAGAATGAGACCACTGCCAAGGGAATAGAGGGTGGGGGGCCCTCACGTTTTCATTTAGTGTACTCTAGATCCTTCCTATATTTTACAACTAATATCTCCTTTTTTAAGATTATTGTAACAATATGATATTTTAAAGCGATTAAAAATACCCTGCATTTTGTTAGTCAATACAATTCTTGACAGCCCTAAAAAAAGAGGGTTTTGCAGTCAGAAAAACCATCTTTGGTTCCTTTTTTTATTGTAAAGAACATTTAAAAAATCTAAAGAACCTTTTTTCTCCATAAAGAACCTTTTGTAGAATGGAAAGATTCCATGTTAGAGCTTCTTCACGCAACCTTAGATTCCAAAAAGAACCTTACTTTAGGAGTGCGTGAACAAAAGCAATTTAAAAATTATTCAAAATATCTTTTTTTATGCTCTGCAGGACAACATGAATTTTCATTATAGGCTGAATTATCCTTAATAACAGTTTTGATGTAATACCTTGGATGCGTTTTGTTATTGTTCAGTGACATGAAGAATCTGAGAAGCTTATCAGGTGTCAATTAAAACTTTTTTGTTCCCAAACTCCAGCTGTTTAAGCCTGGAAAACACTACGCGATTTTTGACCATATTTTAGATTGAAGCTATCAGATTCCACAGATAATCGGGTGGTGTATTATGGCCATAGATTTTTTAGCTTCAGACATTGATTCTATCCAGTCGGAGGAAATCAAACATATTTGATATTTTCAGCCGATTTTCGAAGCCATTTGTTTTCATTTGTCGTGCGTCTCCTAGCAACAAGGTGCACATTTCTTCGTCAGTTTGTTGTGATCAGAACAACTTTTAAAGTCTGGTAATGTATGATCCGTGTAGTGTATTACAGCCTTAACGTGTCCTGTAAATATCCTGGGGGGGATGGTACATATAGCTTACCGGCAAGCCAACAACTCACAAAAGCTGGAAGCGATAACAGAACATCCTGAGGCAACCCATCATATCACTTACCTTCCAAGCTCTTCACCAATGTCATAGAAATCCTCCACTTTTTGTTGCTTGAAAACAGCCATTCCTAATGTCCTCATTGATGATGATTGTATCTCGGTAAACAGGAGACAGCAGGTCAATCTGTCTTAAATTGTCCCTCAAGAAGCACAAGGGCTTAGAGAAGTTCTGCAGATTTGTAGGGTGCAGCTCTGAAAGACACAGACACTCACATAAGCACATGTTCCAGCACGCTGCACTACATTCCTTCACTTCCAAGAGGGTGTAAGAATATGTATCACATCTTACTTGAACTTATAAGGCAATGTGATAATATCAGAAAATATACAGTTATGCTTATACTGGTGATGTAAGGTATTGAAGGCACCAGAAAAAAAAGTCTTTTGGAGGATAAAATTGACTGTCTTAAGAAGAAAATGAGGGTTCAATGTCATGAGAATTATCCGGTGAAATTGAGACTGCTGTCAGCATTTGTTTCACCACATAGTTACTGTTTCATTGTCATTTAAGTAAAGAATATAAGAATATTGATAGTATCATGATAAACACCTGTAAGAAAACACATTGTAAGGCTATTGTTTGTTGTACTCTTTAACAAAGCGCAACATAATAACCATGAGAAACATTCACACCATAACATCTCTTCCTATATCATTGCTCACAAGTTTTACAAGACACACTGAACTACAAGAAGTGATAGCTTTGACACTTTACATGAATAAGAAATCGTGGGTTGTCTTACCTTTTCTTTTAAGAAATAACACTTATTTTACTGTATTCCGCTGATTTTTGTAGCATATTCCCGGGTTTGCGCGCGTCTCTCGCGCGAGTCGCGCTGTTGAACTGAGTCTGGAGCAGCGCACGCGCTTATGTTGTCAATCTCGCGCCACCTGTTGAGGGCTGCGGTGATGTCAGATTGGCGATTCTATCCAGTGAATCAGTTGAACCGGTTCGAACCAAATAAAGCCTCGTTCAAACACAACTGGTAAATGAGTCATTTAGGGAAAAGGCCAAGTTGAACTGTTTTTCTTTTAATTAAAACGCAGTTCAATTCCATTTCAGTCTAATTAAAGCAGTTATTTATCTTTTCTAATCTAATGAGCATTTTAGTCTGACTGAAAACGTACCGACTCGATTGTATCTCGGCATGTTTACACCAAACGAGCTAATACTTGGACAGCCAGGTGAATAAGTAAATAACTAAACAAACAAAAGTGTGTTCTAAACTTACACAATACCTGCTGACTATAGGTGAACAGACTATTGAATAAATAGAGAACCATGTGAATTTTTAGGTAGAGAACCAAATAAAAATAAATAAATATATATTTATAAGTTATTATAATATCGTAACTGTTGTAAATATTTACTGTAAATAGGTATTTGAGACAGGCTGTTCAAACTTTTCGAAAGAACCGATTTGAGGAAATAGTCAGACTTTTTTCATATGATTTGAATACATACGTCATGTCTGATTCGCGAATGAGTCGTTCATGTGATTCGGTTCCTTTACGGTGATTCAGTCAAACCATATCTTACTAATTTGAACATTTATAGAACACGCTGTGAATATTGGGGTCTGGGATATAAATTACTTAAACTTTCTATAATTCACTCCCTATTGCTTGCGCTTGATCCGTTATGTTTGCACTCTTGTCGCCATCTGCTGGATGTAAGAGAGCTTGCATCTGTGTAAGACAGATTACTAATTACTAAAAAAACGGATAAATAATAATAATAATATATGGGTATTGAATTTTTACATGAAAATTACATACAGGCTGTGTATTAACAGTTTAGTTTAGACCCTGTAGAATTGAATATTTTAATATATAACCATCACAAAAACAGGAAGGATTTAAGATCTGGTTAACACACTCTATTGTTGTGCGTATTCAGTATTTCCTGCAGAGATGTAGAAATACCTTTGCCACTGTTGTATTGTTTATGGAGGAGGCTACTGAGAGGTTTAAGAACTACACAAACAATCTTAAAACAATTGTATGCCATAGAAATTTATTGGATGATCATGCATAAGTGTAAAAAAAATCTGAATTGTAGGATTATGACGTCATAACACACACATTTCAGAAACATTACAAAGAATTCAATTATGCAAAGGCTTGTGCAACGCATTGCGTCGAGCAACAGCATTCAAAGACGGTTTGAAATCATAGCTTACTCGCTGAAGACTACAATAGCTCATATCACACACTTTTAAAAAATATGGAAAATACAAAAGATTATCTGGACCAATGTCCCAAAAATTAATGAAATAAGGAAACATGGGCTGAGTTTGACTTAAAATAGCAAAGAATAACACATTTCTATTATAAGGGAATTGTGGGTGATGATGCACATGCAGAAACACGGCCATTATGAGAGACCGGCTCTCACAGTAACCATCAGTTTAACATTTTAGTTTGTCTTGACATTTGCAGTCATACTAGCAGGTGATAAAATATATAATATGTGTATTCAATACTAAAATGAAATGTAAAAGATATATAAACTGTACTAAAACTGATATTTAAAAGGGTGCACAGTTTTTCTAAGCATACATGATAATAAAATGACAGGAGCAAAATTGCACAATGAAAGTGAAGTAATTCAGACATACATTCCCTCATTCGTCATACCCTTATAGGTTGTTTTAAATTTCAGTAACAACGTACAATTTTAACACTTTCTTGGAACATTTGTGAAAAAACCAACAAGCAAAACCTCAAAATGTCCCCATTATCTAAACTTTGAGCAGCTTCAGGATTCGCTGTGGATTTTAGACTGACAGCAAACAGACAGCGAATGTGCGTTATGCATCTAGAACCTAAATACACAAGAACTGACGCTTGTGAAACCTGTTTAAAAAAAAAGTCACGTGATATGGCAGGGTTTGGTAATCACGTCCTGAGCAGACAGGAAGTACTGGTATGTAGATCCAACACACATGTGCGTTTCTCACTCCGTGACTAAACAGTGAGTAAAAGTACCGAATGTTTAGGAAGAGGGCAGGCCTCGTAAACTTGAATTTGATTTATATCAAGTTATCTTTCAATATAATACAAGTACTGGTATGATTATTACATACAAATGAAGTTTAAGAAGTGCGGCTCAAAGAAAAAGTGGTGGTGTCCGAGACTGTACATCCTAATATGTCCAGCATAATGTAAGTGTATCAGAATTTTGACACTTGTCCAACCTTAACGCAAAGTACTTTAGTTACTTTAATACTGATTTTGTTCAACGTACAATTGGATGAAATACAATGAAACAAGACAATGAAAAAAGATTAATCAAAAGAAATACTGTTCTTTGGTCTCTCGCAGTCACAGTTTGTTAAGTGAATACATTGAAAAGTATAAGACACGTTGTGATTGGCTAATCAGCTTCGCAGGTCTGGTCCCTTATTGGCTGTGGTTCAGCTGTCCTCGTCGTCGTCACTGATGAGTGTGCGGCCGTCCAGGGTGTTGTCTCTCTCCCGCAGGAAGGTCTGACGGATGGCCTCCAGCTCGGTGAGCTCCAGACGGACCTTCTCCAGGTGAAATGTGCGACGGTTCTGGATCTGTCTCAGTGGGAATGGGTTCATGTCCACAAAGGCCATGCTCATCAGCTTCCTGTGAGAAGCACGAGATCAAATATAACATAAGGTAATAAATCAATGAAAAATATAATAAATAATAGACAATGTTTCTGTAAAATGGTAGCTGACATGAAACAAGTACAACAAAAAAGCTAATCATACTCAAAAACTGAAACTACAAATGAAATGATTTGAAAAATATGTTAAAGCAGTTTTATAAAAATAAAAATTATATATATATAGAGGTGCTGTAAAACAATTAATCACATAATTTTTTTTTTTTTTTTTACATAATATGGGTGTATATATTATGTATATTTATTATGTATATATATAAATACAAACACATACAGGTATATATTAAAGAAAATTATGTTTATATATTAAATATAATATAAAATAAAATAATACATAAATCTATAAACATGTAAATATTTTCCATATATACTGTATGTGTGTATTTATATATACATAATAAAAATACACTGTACACATATATAATATAAACATCACGATTAATTGTTTGACAGCACTAATATACATTTAATATAATAATAATATGTACACTAACACACACACACACACAAATATATACATATTAATATAGAATAATAATTTAGATCATAATAAATGTGTATAAGAATATCAACAATAAAAACAATTATTATTATTATTATTATAAATAATAATTTAATAATATATTACTCTATTTATAATAGATAAACAGACAGATTATATAATAACAACAATAATAAATATTTAATAATAATGTAAATTATAATGTAATAATATATTCCTTAATCATTTACAAAAATACATAATAAATATGTATAATATATAATAAATAGTGCTGGGCAATGATTAATCGCGATTAATCGCATCCAAAATAAAAGTTTTTCTTTACATAATA
>JAUCMS010000055.1:10981622-11005519 GCA_032357445.1 Enteromius radiatus
ACATACTACTCGCCTCGCATACTGTTTTTCACGTGCTATATAGTAGGGAAGTAAGCGATTTCGGACGCAGCATCAGATTTTAACTCCAGTCCTAATCAAACACACCTGAACCAACGATCAATGTGTTCTGAATTAATTCACAGGCAGAGGGCAGAACTGGAACTGAAACTTATCCCTGCACTACAACCATCTGGCTATTTACAAAAGATTTACCCATTTACTCATTGTTTTTCACTTTGCTTGGCACAATATATATCAAGAGAACTTAAAATTGTTGCTTTGGTAGTACTCTTAATTGTCAGCATAAGCTTGTCTGGGATGAAGTGTTACATTCTGACCCTTAAATGTTTGGTTTTGTATTTGGTAATGTTTAACAAAACAGAGCAACATTTTGGAGAAAGGTTTAGATAACCTTCAGCTATCAAACATCATTTATTGTCATGGACTGGTGAATTATTACCAAACTGACATAACAAAAAAAGTTTTTTACCAGTTTCAAATGTCTGCACATGATGCAACCTGAACTGTAACAAGGAACTGAAATGCAGGTTCAAAGAATGACCCATTGGTCTTTTGTCTTTCATTTTTGATAGATAACTTTCTCAGCATGTTTTTTAAAGTTGTAAAATAAAATTCTTTAGTACGTTTCTCAGCATGTTTTAATAAAACACAACAGTATTGTCAGTCTCATCACACTTCATTTAGTGAGTAACTGAACACATTTTTGGGGAATATGCAAACCGTCAAGAAAATATGTTAATAAAATATGTTGCATTTCTGAATAAACACATAGTATTCTTTATATGTTATACAGAATCATTATCTAGAGTTGTTAGTATGTTAAAAGCACAGCCAGGGGCCAAAGGGGAACTTTAAAGTCAAAAGCACAACAACAGTACCCATTTTGTGGTTCTCGAGGCCCTTGCTTAAGATGTGCTGACACCTTTACAGAAAAGCACACAGAAATATACGTCTGATGTAAGAAATGCACCAAAGCTTGAAGGTAGAAAAGTATTTGAAATATAAATGTAGAGGATGAGTAGAATAATCAGACACATTGTCAACATTCACTTGCAGATGGGAAATCCCCATGTACTGCATGAGTATTACAAAGAATGAGGAACTATTAGCAAACAGCTATAAAATGCCAAAAAAAAAATTCAGTTTTGAGCTGCTGCCTGCCTTTGCAGTAAGACTATGTCAGCATGATTCAATACGGGGAAAAATGTAACTCAAAATAAAATAATTGCAGACGCACATTTACAGGCTGACTTCCCATAAGCAAATACTGTACTTGCCGAACACGTCAAGAATTAGGATGGGGTTGCAAATTAACAATTTATACCAACACCAGCTTGTTTAAACACACCAGAAAATCATGTTTGTACTGGGGTGGGCGATATAGCCAAAATCTTTTATCACTAAATGTATAAATTGATTTTATGGTAACAATATATGTGTCATTGCTGTTATACAGTCACTTTTCTGTCTCTGTGATTTACGTACAGTACTCATATTTTCTCTAAAATAGTTACATAATTAATAAGAAATTGCTAAAATGATAGGTAAAATTTTGCGCTTAAACAGAGATAACGGACATTAAAAATATTATTTTTTATTTTTTTTTTTACAAATCTTTTAATTGAGTTCAGTTTTATCATGTCCAACGTCCACTAGAAATATAAACCATGAAATGATAAAAACCTCAAAATATTTTTCAGTTATGTTATGAACTAGGCTAAACTTCCTCTACCTATGCATATAAATCATGTGAAAGTATATACAGTATATATATATATATATAGTTTATTTACAGTGTCCCTACACTCATTTTCCACCCTGTTAGGATGTTCTTCCTCATCTTCCAAAATAGACTACAATTCCACTGAGATCATTTTCAAGAAATTAAATTATTTATTTTTTTCCAACTTGAATTTAACTGTACAAATGGAGGTAAATGTCACCTCTCACTCATACATTTTTTTTGTCCCACTCTTAAAGTTCCACCCTGTTAGGCTTTATTATGGAGAAAAAATAAAATAAATGTCTAAAATTTTAAATAAAAATGCTAATTCAATCTTTGCCACTAGGTGCCACTTTTGGAGCGTTACAAGCTTGCAAACACTATTTTAAATTAAATCGACCAATCACCGGTGAGGTTTGGAAAAACCGAATCACTGAACGAATCATTTGGGAGTTGTTGAGCAAATAAGGTAAAAATAAAAGCATACTATAAAAAAGAATTTAAGTGTTTTTTGTTCTCTCAAACGGTGCGTGGAATGACTTGTTTTTAAACTGCACTGCAACTGCAATCGCAAAAGTCACGGTTGCATGTAACATGAGAGTCTAAAATTTCTACCGGTTATTCGTGTCTTCCAGTATATCACCCACCCCTAGTCCCTACCTCATTCACTCATACTGTACCTTCTGACTGGCGAGCTCTTCTCTGAGCTGGTTTTCTTGCTCCTGCAGGTGGTTGATCTCCTCCTGCTGGTTGTGAATGCGGAGATGAAGTTCGGAGGTCTTGGTCCCATTACATTCAACCGGTGAGCTCTCTGCACTGCGGCTGGGTTTCCCAGAACCCATGTGAAAGGGCCGTTTCATCCTCGAGGGGTTGCGGAAGTCGAACGTGAATGCTGAGCCAATGGAGTCTGTGGGCAGTCAGGAGTGACAAGACAGACAGTTTCTGAAGCCTTCTGTCTAACTGAATCATTTGTGTGCCATTAAAATATATATACAATCATCTTACATCGTTGAAGGTGAGATGGGCTTTCCCGGCGCTGAGTGTCAGATTTGTGCTCTGGTGTGTCTTTGGTTGGATGATCCACCATCTCCCAGTCCTCACTGTTGGCTGTGTAAAACACACTTCGTCTGTTTTCTCCTCCTCGGCTGGGCCGCAGGTGAGACATGCTATTTCTGATAGATGGTGGGAGAAACAAGGAAATACTATCATGCATTTATGTACAGAGAAGCAAAATTCATGCAATGTGTAACAGTGTTAACTTAACCCCAGTATATTGCCGACTTCAGCATTACGTCATCCAAACTGATGCAATTAATTTTTTTTATCATTTATAGATATTTCAGTCTGTTTAGGCTAATGTTAAAAGCAGATAATTATATGAATTGTATATTTTGAAAGAGCATATTCTTTTCTCATTACAAAGAAATTAAGCTGCAACTAGCATTTATTTTGATATTCTATCAATCAATCAACTTTTAGGTTTCTAATATTACTGTAATATAAATTTCATAGAGATTTTCACATTATCAGCAGATTTTGTCCACAGTTTTAAAGCACTAGGACAGTTAATTGTATATATATATATATATATATATATATGTATAAAGAAATATAAACACCCCCAAAAAACAGACAAACTGTCATTTCTAACATAATACTCCTACTTCATTATCATTTATGTAACTACAGTTGCTGCTCTTTTATAAATGTCTTTTTAATTCATAATACTTGCTCTACATGCCCAATATCTGTCCATCCTAGCATGAGTTTCCCAGCTTCTTACCTGATCTCAGAGCCCCAGTGTCGGAGGGAGTTGAGAGCTGCGTTGGGTTGTGCCACAGGGTTACGCAGCGACTGGAGCCCGACCAGCCCATCACTGTCCATCTCCACAGCAAAGTCACTCCGAACACTCTCCATGGTCTCGTTGGGCTTCTCACAGAGCATCGCTTCTAAAACAACACAGTCACAGTTTGAGTTATTAGTGTTCATTTGCATATCTCAACAGTCACAGTTAGAAAATCTGCACTTAAAGAGAAACTAGTAATTTCATCCTACTGTACAAAAGACCTTCTGTATCCCTCATTAACATACAGTATGTTCACATATTTTAAATAGTTGACATTTTTTTCTTTCATTATCACTCAACAAAGTTGAGTAACAGGGCTGACAGTTTGTTGTATGAATAAATACAGTATGTAAATTCTAATTAAAAGAAACTTAAAATTATGATTCATACATAGATTTACATAATGCAATTTTAATAATAAATAATAAAGGTGTTTCCCCTGATTATGCAACCCCGTTTCAATAACCCTTATTAAACTAAACTACAATTGCTTATACTTGTCGAAAGCTTATACTGTGCAAAGATAAATGTCTTCTCTTTTTTAATATATTTGTTAATCTCTGTGTTTTTGTATTTTTGTCCAGTGTAAAATTTTAAATGATCAACCCTGTTACTGTGATTTTTTTTTAAGTGAATATTACAATATTACATAAAAATTACAAGTGAGTAGTCTTGCAGCATCTTGTGTATTCGTTTATGCATTAATATGTTGTCGGTTCTAAACAAATATGTTGTGGATTTTGATGTGAGAGGACAAAGAGAGAGTTTTTTCATGTAGTATGAATGTGAAGCTTTTCTATGAAATATGGACCTCACCATTTTGTGAAAAGTTAAAACCCCTTAATGATACATTTGTTTATGACAAACATGCAGCATTTCACTTCACTAGACATTAACTGATTGACTGGAGTGGTGTGGATTACTTGTGGATGACTGTGATGTTTTTAATCAGCTGTTTGGACTCTTATTCTGACGGCACCCATTCATTATTGTGAGCAAATGATATAATGATAAATTTCTCCAAATCTGTCCTGATGAGGAAACAAACTCCTCTACATCTTGGATGGCCTTAGGGATAGAAAACTTGAGATTTTTAAGTGAAATATTTGATTTAAACACCCCACTAAATCACTCTGTTTATAGCTATAATTGTCATATGATATAAATATAGGAAATATTAGAAATATTAATTTCTGACTCTGATGCAATTATAATGTTGCTGACTCATATCTCTATTTTTAAATATAGCTGTACTAACAATAAATGAGACAAACATTAAAGCGAAAATACTAAGAAACGTTAGCTTCACTTCACTATTGTTATCATTACAAAGGTCAGTAACAACTATGTTTATTAATTTTATAAAATGACTATTGTATAGAGGTTAACAGGTGCATTTGTTTTCTGTTAATTAAAAAAAAAAAGACTTGCTAAATGACAGTAATAAGGAGGAAGCATGCTGGCTTTTTGTTTTGGTTCTGCCTTTTCAACTTCTAAAATAATACTAAATGCTACAGCCATTGTCATCCAGCAGAAACCACAGAACTGTCTGGGTTTAAAGAACCCTAACAGTCCCTGATTAAAAAGGAAACAGAAAAAACAAAACAAAAATAATATTCATGCAATCTGAGCTATCAGAAACATCAATTTAATAGTACATATTCACGAAAACGAAATAACTATTTACTTTTATATTCACGTAAAAGCATGCTTTCTAGAAGCTGGAAACTACAATACGACCTGAGGAATCATGCGCATTTATGATCTTTGACTCAACCCACATGACAAGCAGTAATAAACTACAGACAAAACAACAACATCAAAAAATGAATAGAGGCCATGACCAGCAGCTGATTTGTATCGTTCTTTCTTTTAGTGCACTGTGTGTTTGTCACGGTCTGCTCACTTCTCCATGTACTGTATCTCACCTGCATCTTTGGCCACCAGTCCCGTATGTGGATGAAACGGGGTGGGGGAGCACCAGCTGTCTCGGGGGCCAGACATGTTGCAAAACTCCCATCGTTTCTGCTGTAACTGCTGCAGCCAGTAATGCATCACCTGCCTGTTGGGCGCCTGCACGCAGAAAGGGAAAACAAAGTAGTGTGAAACCAAGGCTCTAGTTTTGCTCTGTTGTTTTGTGGCGTTACAGTAGTCTAGGGAGGAACAGGGTCAGGTGTGAATGTGACTGTCCCCTTTGAGAATCATCATGTTTGTTTCGTTCTCAGTTCCAGTTTACGGTTCAGTGATGAAGCGGTTCTTTAACTATGAGAAGCAATTTTGTTTTTAAAAACAGAAAATGATTTATATACTAATAAATCATCAATGACTGTGTTAGCATAAAATGCTATTTGATTACAAATATCAGAAATTTTACATTTTGGGGAACATTATATTTTACATCAATATTTATTTTATTTTATTTTTTAATAATTATTTAATTTATTATATTTATATTTGTGTGTATGTGTGTGTATATGTCAATTCATATTTCATAAACTATTTGTAATTGGCTATTAAATGTATTTTAACTATATAATAAACACAATAAAAGCCAATTGAAACCCAGGATGTATTTAGTCACACGGCTCATCTTCAGTCAGGCATGCTGAGAACTGTTCCTGTCTTGCTGACAATCAGTTTGAAGACATTCCCTTCAGCCTAGATCCTGATCACAAATAGCTACACCACAGCGTCATGAGTGCCCGAAACTATATGCAGTGTGAAATACATTTTCTAGAAAATTAGCTTGAAGTTGAGAAAGCAATATCCTGTTACATTACTAAACACATTCAGATCAGACGAATTGCCTTCTGTCTCCAGGCCAATCTACTGCAGAGCTTGCACAATTACAACAGCAATCTTGTGTTATAGTCCTAAATTCTCCAGTCATGAGGCAAGATGTTTAGAGCATTGATGAGTCCAGTATGTTATATTGTATCCTGACAACAGCTGGATGATTGTGCCAGTGTGCTTTGTGTAAAGAAACATTCCCATCTCAGTGCATCTATCCTTAAATGGATATAATAAAATCTGGTGTATGCAATTTTATATTAGAATTTTGAGGCTACACTATACATATACATTTTACATTAAACAATTAAATTAATTAAAATACAATCAATTGAAATATTACTAAAATACAATTAAAATAATATTTTCAGTTTTCAACTTTAGTTAAAATGTTGCTGTGCATTATCATTTTATTAATTTCTATATATTTTTATTTCATACTTAATCATTTTTTAAATCATTTTTAATGTATAATATTCATATTTGTTTATCATAATAATCCTGATATACATTGGATTTGTTGAATCCATCTATATATGAAAAGTTCATTTGCAAAAACAGAAAACTAAAAAGTAATATAATAAATTCTTCATATATATATATATATATATATATATATTATATTTTTTTCCACGATTCAATTTCAATTATAATTACCCTTATAATAGGAAAATGAGTAGGTTAGAAATGACTCATTTATGCTCAACCATTACAATACGCTTCTGACAGCATAAGGATGGTCTGCAACCACTTGTTGCATGTATAGTCAGTTAAAATGCATATAATAATAATAATAATAATAAACCAACATTCATAAGCCAATCATTTCAATGCAGTTTATCTTACTGTGGACAACGGTCTTATGCATGTTATTTTATTAGCATAGGCAGATGTATATGTCAACAACATACCTTCAGCAGGAACTCCTTCCCCTCGGTGTGGATCTCAAAAAGCCCTTCTTCCACCTCCACATCATAGTTGAAACAAGCGTCCGCTATTTCAATGTGCCCCAGTGGAAGGGCGTCTTGAGGAGTCTTAAAATAATACAAGTAACATTTCCTGGGGTCGTACACAAACCAACGCGTTTTGAAACCTCTCAGGGGCCCTTTTCCTGTCAATTTGTTCAGGTAGCCGCATAATTTGGCGCTCTGCTCCTTCGTGCCGTCGCAGTCGGACACATCGAAAGACCTGGCCGCCAGGATCCGGGAGCTCCTGCTGGGATTGGCAGCGCTGTCATCCTCCCCATGCATCTTTCTCTGGACTTTCTTCTCCTCTATCAGCAGATACAAACTTTCCATCCGCATGACGTCACGTGACTTCCATTCTCGTGCTGCTGCCGCAGAGGGTGATGGGACATGTGGTTTTACTGTAGTGAGTGCGGAAAATATTGTGCACTAATGTATTTACTTGAAATATATAGAAAATATATAGAATTTGTAATTTAGGTACTGGTTCATAGCTTGAAAAATATAATTAAAAGTATATAATAACCTACAAAAAAAATACATAACAAAATGATAACAACAACAATACTACTACTAATTATTTACTTGTTTTATTTTTAAATATACTCTCTGGGTAAAATAAAATAACAGATGGAAAATATATTATTATTATTATTATTATCATCATCATATTTTACCGTTGTTTCTCAGGGTTACCGTTAGGCGGTGCAAATGAGTCATATATTTAATATATTTCCTTAATTGCTGCTGTGTGTGTTTGCCGTTTTACCTGATGTGCGGGTTTTACATATTATGATCATACTTTGATATGAATGTTTAATGTTATTAAGTTTTAATATCAGCTCGTCTGTGTAACGTTTACAGCCAAAGTAATTAGCCTAATTAACGTACAGTCACAGGACTTCATTCCAGTAAAAGCTGACTTTGGAAGATTCCTGTATCATTCCATCTAACGTTAACGTTATTGGTATTACATGACACATGGTGTGATTCAGCTCACGTGACCATTTAATGGTTTTAACCGTTAGCATAAAGTCTGACATGCTTACAGAGCCTCCGTATCTGCGTATCTGATGTTCACCTTCACACACTTCGTGAGAGTGATGAAACATTAACTTTAACCGGTGTGTTTCCACGTCGACGCACTATCTGCGGTTGCCATGGCTGCCGCTCAAACAGTTGTTCGGAGATGAAAGCGCGAGGGAAACACTTTGGTTTCCTGCACCACAATCCGCTCTCTGAGCTTTCCTCAAGATGACATCTGTCACGACCGACGCAGGCCAGGTTACGGTAACAAAACGGTAAGAGAAACCCATATTAAAATGGCCAACAATTTAAACTATTGTTTATTTGGCATACACAGTCAGTTCACGGAATAAAGTCCCATTTACACCAACAACGATAAGGATAAGTATTACGACAACAGCTCGATAACTTCCCAAGTAATAAATAAGAGAGCCATGCATATTAGCCTAAAACAAAATGTGACCAAGAACCACAAACTCAGTCATAGGGGTCATTTTTTGTGTGAGATTCATACATAATCTGCGAGTTGAATAAATAAGCTTTCCATTGATGTAACGTATAGTTTGTTATGATAAGACTAGCCTATATTTAGCTGAGACACAAGCCTATTTGATCATCTAGAAACAGAGGGTGCAAAAAAAATTGAATTTAAAGTTATCCAAATTAAGTTCTTAGCAGTGCATATTACTAATCAAATATGAAAGTTTGATATATTTACAGTAGGACATTTGCAAAATATCTTCATGGAACATGATCTTTACTTAATATCCTAATGTTTGTATTATAAAAATTATATTAATTATTTAAAAAATTATAATTTTCACCCATGCAATCTATTGTTGGGTTTTGCTACATATATAATTGTGCTACCTATGACTGCTTTTGTGGTCCAGGGTTACAAATATTAAAATATAATAATTTAATAAATAATAATTTAAATGTCTAAGGCTGAATTATTTTTAGCTTGTTTTGCCTTAACTCATGTGGTTGTTATAAAAAGATTGAGATCTTTAAAGCTGGCACTCAAATCTGCAACAAACAGACGTAACCGTCGCTCTGACATTCTCCGTAAACAGACGTCTGTCTGACCTTTGTGAAATGTCACTCTGTCTGATTTGTATTCCTCCACAGTGTCTCAAAGATAAGTGTGAGTTTCCTTTTACCTTCATGTTTTTAACTTCTGGCCTCTATCTGCGGAGGTTCAAGTGGGTCATTCAACAGCGAGTGTGTCATTTGTGTCCTTTATAAGATACACTTGACATTTATGACTTTAACAATGGCTTTTTTTAAAGGGTTAGTTCACCCCAAAATTTAAATTTTGTCATTAATTGCTCACCCTCATGTCATTCCAAATCCGTAAGACCTTGCATATATGTCAACCTGTTGTTTGGCACTCCCAAAACCAAAATATTAACTTTTTATAACCTATAATAGGGGCACTTTAAATGATCAACTACGTTATTTATTAATTCAGGCTGATGTCAGATTATGTAGAAATGATTTTGTCACAGAAGAGCATCTCCTCCACAGCAGAACCGGTGAAGGTTTTTTTTTTGAAACAGGGTTTATTAGTCACAAGAACAATTCCATGTTTCAACATTACAGGAAGTTCGGAAGAATGTAGGTGTCTACGTCACACAAACTACGTAGTCTTAAAGCTAAAAACGAAAGGCCTTTTACTCTTTGTGCCTCATGGAAGAAAGAAAATTGAGGTTGAAATGATACAAGGGTGAGAAAATGACTGAATTTTCATTTTTGGGTAAACTATCTCATAGTAGACTGTTGTTTATATATTGCTGTAAGTGATTCACTGACACCAAACAAGGAGAGTGAGTACAGTCCCTAAACTATGACAGATCAGACAGCTGATATACAGCAGAGGCGCTGGAAGGAAGGTCTGAGGAAAACCCTGTCCACGTTATTTCTGAGGAGGCTGCTGTCCCACGTGTGAGGGGTGGGGAGAACAGATCAGACAAAAACCACAGCGCTACAGTACACAGTGACTCAGTTATTGATCCTGTGCTGCCACACATATAGTATTGGTGACACTGATTTACATTAAACTGATTTCAAAAACTGATTTTAGGATTTAATGTACTTTTAGCCAGAAATGGTGTAATAATCTTTTGATACTTAAACCACACAAAAATGTATGAAATAAGTAGATAAAATATAGATAAATAAGTACAATTATATTTAAATTTTTACATTTTATTGTATTACAAATAATTGCATAATATGCATTTATCTACACAAAATGGATACATTTTTTATAAATTTGTTACACATAAATAAATATATATTTTTATTATATTATATTATAATTTTTTGTACATTCTAAATGTAAAAAAAATTGTATTTTAACAATGTAATAATGAATACATTTAAAATAATTTATATATTGTGTGTTTGTGTGTGTATATATAGAGAGATTTGTTATATATAAATGTAAAAAATAAAGTAATATAAATAAATAAATACACGTGAATTATATTAAAATTAAAGTGAATTCATTACATTTTAATTGAATTTTAATTATGTTATAACTAATACATTCTTAAATAATTTACATATCGTATATTATATTACTTTTCTGCATTTTCAAGCACCATGTAGTAACAAACTTCATTTATATTAACATAAATATAATTATATTAGTACATTTTATGTTTAGCTTAAGTGTGCAAATGTATTAATATTTTTGTTATTTGTTATTTATATATATATATATATATATATATATATATATATATGTAATGTAATAATATTCAGACATTAAGTATGGCGTATGCAAATATGTTTCATGGCCACTGTATTATGTTTGTTTTTTTTGCCACTATGCAGCTTCTTGAAGTTTTGACTTCCTGCAAGTACATAACCCACCATACAAACAGAAAGTGAGTGTGTGTGTGTGTGTGTGTGTGTGTGTGCTCTCAATGAGACCACATTTCTTTCCTCTGTGTGTTCCATTTCTCTTCAGGAAACTGTAAGCTGTGATCTAGTTGAGAATGTTTGTGTTTTTTTCCTTCCCTCCCTCGCGCAGTCATTCATTCGTGAGCTGAGCGTCTTACCTCTCTGTAACACTGTTTTTCCAAACTCTGCGTGGAACAATGTGTGAGGTGAATGTCAACGAGGTATAACAGTCCACACACCTTCAGAACATCCTCCTGCTCCTCAGAACTACAGTATATCAGACGTGTGAGAGACTGAGGACACTTTTAATCTTGAGCAACATGACACTCAAATCACACTGCGCTCATCAGCACACACCAACAGGTACGTATGGCTTTCAGTCTCGCGGATTGTACCATGGTTTGAAGGAGTTTTTATCTACATTTTTAATGAATTATTATAGTAATTAGGTATTATACTACATGTAATATTTGTTCATCTTTTGCTTGTGAATATTGTGTGGAAGTGTGAAATTAAAGATACTAAAACATTTAACTTATGAGTTTTAATTTAATTTAATTATTTATTAATAAAAAGTTAAAAAAAAAATTAAAAAGTAAAAGTCACAAAAAATCTTGAAATGGTGTTTAAATTAATGTAAGCATTAATAAATAACACACAATTTTACGGTTTTAAATAAAAGTCACAAATAATCTTAAAATAATTTATATGACATGTGCATTAATTCAATTTAAGCATTAATAAATAAAGACGCTAAAGGTCCACATAACTACGGCTTTATTTAATTCAATTCAATTTAATTTAATTTAATAGTTTAATTTAATTAGTAAATAAAAGTCATAGAAAAATCCTAATTAAAACATTAATTATTAATAATACAATAATTAATACAATTTTATGAACATACGTTTTGTTTAATTCAATTTAAGCCATGTAACTTTAGGATTTTAAATGAATTGTAAATAAATAATTTAATAATTTATTCGAAAATAAATAAAAACATAAAAGTCACAAAAAAATCCTAAAACAATTAATATAACTTTATGGACATATTATGTAATAAAATTTACTAAAAGATAATAAAAAATAAAATAAAAATAAAATTAAATAAAAAAATTAAATAAAATTATTAATCTACAAATTTATGTATGTACACAACATTTTTTATTTTAATGTACATTAATGTTTTTACATAATTATAAATAAATAAATACAAAAAAAGCTATTCTGATCCTTGAGTTATTTTCTGTGGATGTTTTCTGTCTTAAAAATCTATTAAATGATTAAAAAGTCAGTCAGTCAATCAATCTATTAATAATATGAAAATGTAAAAAGAAAATATGGAACACATACTGTCTTTTACAGAACATAAATATTTTCTATGGATTTAGAATATGTTATAAATATGAAATCGGAAGTAAAAACAGAAAAAAGGAACCTCTAAAATAAGTTTTACATTTTGTCCATCTGTAGGATCTCTATGGACTAGCGGACACTGCACAAGACAGCACAGCTCTAAACCACAGCACAACTACCTCACAAGAACACATCCGATGGAGCAGAGGAGGCCCAGACCTCACCGCTTCCACTCCTGCCTGATGTTTCGTCTAAAGGTACATACATGGAATTCACACACTTAACCAAACGCAATGGAAACCAACAGTCAAAGTGACTTCTTCTGGATACATGAAGTCATTTCCCATCGAGCTCACGCAGGCCGTCTATTTTTACGCCACTGTAATGTGATCTAATTTAAACTTGCGCGATGATGTAAAATGACAGTAATAGTGATTGGACAAACACAGATGCATCGATACACAAAATTTGCAGGAAATTTACATGACCTCAGGCCATTTTGCTTGCTCTGAGAAAGGTAACCGGTGCGGTAAAATGTAACCATGCTAAACCGACTCGGCTCTGGCATGATAAACCATACAATGGCTCTGTTGAAACAGCCCGCGGGTGTTTTATGACGTCGCTGGGGAAATAGGCAAATGAGACTGTTAGTGAGAACTTGTAGTGTCAAAGCTGGTGGCGTTGTCTCATCTGCCTTTTTATATTGACACAGGAGCGTGTGAGGATGGACCACAGCCAGCCTGGAGGAGACGTCCAGGAAAGCACAGAGAGCAGACTCAGGGAACTGGCTCTCAAATGGTTCACAGAGACCCAGGCACCTCTGATTCTCCACAACGGCAACTTCCCCGAATGGTTCCAAGGATTCATCAGCAGAAAGTAAGAGGCGCTTCTGAGAAAATCAGGATTTAGAGGCCAGATAGTGATAGTATCTGCTTTATTGCTGTCTCTTTTAATTAAAAACATGGGGTTATTTGAATCTGCGGACTCTTAGAAACAAAGGTTTTTGTTGTTGGCATCTGGTTCCGTGAAGAACTTTTACCATCGGTGAAACCTAAAAAGAGGTTGATTTTACTGAAAAGTTCTTTGGAGAGCCAAAATGATGAAATCCTTTATTTTTAAGTTTCAAAAGCGCTTTTTGGTTTCATTATAAAAGCGATATTCAAAGTTTTCATTATTCACTGTGGTTTTGTTTCACAGGGACGCAGAGGAGCATCTGAAAGACAAGGAACTTGGCTGTTTCCTCATTCGGCTCAGTGATAAAGCCACTGGATACATTCTTTCATATAAGTAAGTGTCTTAGAAACAAAATAAG
Source organism: Enteromius radiatus (assembly GCA_032357445.1). Classification (NCBI taxonomy): domain Eukaryota; kingdom Metazoa; phylum Chordata; class Actinopteri; order Cypriniformes; family Cyprinidae; genus Enteromius; species Enteromius radiatus. Next base: position 10,995,575 of record JAUCMS010000055.1, read on the forward strand.
GACTGTAAAGGTCACTGATACGGTTTAGTGCTGTTTTTTATTTCTCATACATGACCCACATATTTGCATTTCCTTCAAGCCCAGGAGGAAGCTTTTAAAATGCAAAATTTTAGTTGAGTACCAGCGTTTCTGGGGTTAATATGTTGATGATTCTTAAGAAAAAGTACAATTTGATTGAATTTGCTGTGTTTTTGAATCAATCTTAACAGTCTAAATCATTGTTTTTCAGAGGTCGCGATCGATGTCGTCACTTTGTCATCAACCAGAACAAAGACGGACGTTTTATTGTGACGGGCGACACAGAGATGCATGATACTCTCACCAGCCTCATCGAATATTACAAGATCAGACCCATTGAGCCGTTTGGAGAATATCTGACACTCTCATGTTTTGAGGTGAATTTATAATAACACGTTTTAATACAATATATTATTGTTTATGGTACACTACCAAGAAAGAAAGCAAATAATCATTTCAAGCATCAAGGATGCATAAATTTGATTTAAAGTGACAGTAAATACATTAATAATGTTACAAATGTTGTTCTCTTAAACGTTCTACTAATCAGTAAATCCTGAAAAATATATCACAGTTTCCACAAAATGTTAAGCAGCAACTGTTTTAAACAATATTTATGTTTTTACTATATATTTTACTATATATAAATGCATCCTTGGTTTGCATGAGAGATTTCGAGCCATACATTAATTTACCTAATAGTATGCTTCTATCATTTTATAAAACGGATAGTTCCGGTCCTTGATTCTGATTGGCTGAGCCGTGTTAGAAGCTGCTGTTAAATACAATACAAACCTACACCTTTGTTATGTTTTGATTAATATGATTACACTTTATTTGCTTTACTTTACTGTATAAGGAAACCTTACACTCCGCTTTACGTTGTGCCTAACAGTGCCACTTAGCTGTTATAAATTCACTGTAAACTTTTATTGTTTTAATATATCATACACTTGCTAAGGCAAAAATAGTACTATTGTCATTATTTTTTTGTCTGTGCATATCTGATCTCAAATGTGTTGTGTTGCAGTCATCCACAAGCGAGCTCTACGATGTGATTAATTTTGACCTGAGGGAGAAGCCAGGAGTGAGTGTTAAAGCTGTGAAGGATATTTGGAACGATCAGTGCAAAAAACCCCACGAGACACTGCAGCCTCCTGCCCTGCCGCCCAAAGGACACCGAAACACACCCGTATGTCACCTTTGTCATTTAATAATAATAAAGATATATATATATATATTAGAATAATGAATTCCTTATTTCATTATTAAGAATTATTTATCTGTAATAATTAATTATTTAAACATATTTATTTATTAATTGTTTGATTTAATTTAAGTATTTATATATATATATATATATATATATTTTATGCATACTTTATTTATTTAACCGTTTTTGGGCCATTTTTACTAAGCAGGGCAAATTAGCGCAATTCCAAAACATCTCAGATGGGCGTTAAAATTTGTGTGTGCGATTTACTAACGATGTGCAAATTAAAGAACATAGACACAACAACTCATATCGACCAATGCAATATACCAAGCACAGCACAAATAAACTGCGTCCATGCCCTTTCAACACTAATTCGTCACTGTGCGTCTTTATTAAATCCTGACAGTACTGTTTTAACACCGAAGCACGGATTGCGCTGAGGCAAGCTGTTAGTAAAACTGGCCCCATGTGTTTAACATCTGACCATGGCCTCACATCTGCATAACTATGATTGCTTTCCACAGGCAGCCCCGCCAGTGCCAAGAAAATGCCCTCCTCTTAAAACCTTCTCCTTAGATGTAAAGCACAGCCCGGAAAACGTGCTGTACACTCCGATAGACCTGCAGAAGCCCAAAGAAAGGGCCAGAACTCCCACAGAGGGCAAAGACATTTCACTTACAGCTTCCCGAGGGGAACCCCGAGCCCCGAGACTACACAAAGGTCCTGCCGCACACCAAGGAACCATTTACTCTGAGCTCTTAGTGCCCAACTGCAGAAGCCAATCTCTGCCCTTCCTGGATGAAAGCAGTGAAGAAGGACACTTTAATCAAAGAAGCCAACCGCAAATCTTTTCCCACATGCCGAGGGAACAACTCAGCAATCCAGGTATTAGCAACAGCCTGGAATTACTGTGTAACTCATCGGTTTATCAATTGGCTGGAACGCATGGGAGCCAAAACACAAGAATGTCAAAGGTCAGCGTACAGGAAAGCGATGTTATGTATGCCGAGGTACCTCTTGAGACCGTTCCAAATCACTTCCCGTTTGACAACACGTATGAGCAGATTCCCGATTCCCGGCCTACAGCGAGAGCAGGGGAGACATCGGACACTAATACTTACGAAACGCTAACAGACTTAAAACCCAAGCAGATTATATCTGCCCGGCCCCTTAAGGTGAGTTTTGATGCGATATAGGGAAAATTGCTAATTTTTTCCATTGTTACATTTTGAAATGCTTTAAGGAACAATATTTCGTGTTAAGAAACACTGAGATGATTATGACAGGTTATATGATCGTTTTATTAACATACCTGTTGTTTCCTGTAGACTGAGAAATGGAAATGGCTCTCCCCCGAATACTGGAAAAAATAACCTCTTCAGATGAACTTCATCATCACTGACATGAATCATAAACATTACACTAATGGAGAACAGTTATTAACAAACCTACTTCCTTCCACTGAAGCTACTTCTGATTATTGAATACTAGAATAGTACAGCTTTATTTTTCTATGTCTAATTGTGAAACTTTTATTTTTAACTTTTTAAATGCTTTTACGTGTAACAGGAATATTTATTAACTTAATAAAAATATTGTGTATCAATGTCAACAACAAGCTAGAATCACAGTAGTGTATTGGAAATGTTCTTTTTTTAAAAAAAAAAAATTAATTTCATGTGTATTATGTGTATTATAAAAAACACAATTAATCATACTGCACAACATTTGTTTCATTTCAACTTCATTGACCGGGAATTATTAATACACAGAGTGGGAATTAAGCTGTTAAACTTTACTGTCTTCAGAATTACCTAACCTGCCAGTAACAGAGACCATCTGTGAAGGAGCGCATTGGTCTTTACGAGATTCAGTACGACTTTTGAAACCGTGAAATGATGTCATTGTGTCTTGCTTTTATGGTCTTTCACTAAATATGAATAATGTCACACAACAGATTTCCAGTAAAAACACTTCAAACATGTAAATACACGCTATTTAAAACATATTTCAATATTAAAAACAAACAAACTGAAAATATAACTGACTTTTGAGTAATTATGATTCTTGTGTACGCTAAATTAACCTAATTATTTCAAAAAATGTATAACTGTGGTTTTTTTTTTTAACAATTTTACTACAAATACTGTACTGTACAATATTGTACACAAATACTGTAATCAAGTCCAGCTTTGTTGAGTCCAAGACAAGTCCAAGACCAGACTAGTCGAGTCCAAATAAGAGAAAAAAAAGGATCCTCTTCAAGACCACGTACTTAACTATTGATAATGAATGTGATGCGAGAGATAGCATATTTTCTATTATAAGAAAATAATTTTGCATTATTATTTGTAATGACCAAAAAGCAGCGGTCTCCAAAGTACTTATATATATTTTTTTATATTTATAGTCAAATTTCATATCCACAAATGTAAATTCTCTGGAAAAAATCCCTGTTTTATTACATTTTAAAATGAAGTGAAGCTTTATATTGAGTCCATATTGCCAAAACAATGTACAAGCGTGTTGTATATTTTTAATTAAATCTCCATTTTTCGTTTTTTTCTTTTTAAAGCGAAAGCCTGTTATAAACATTAGTCTTGAATGTAATTCACCCCAATAATATTTGCACATTTTCACTTCCGCTACTTAAGTAAGGGTCATTATGAAATTAATACTAGCCACAAAAGATGGGCAAACTTTGCAATAAATAATTAACATTTTACAGGAGTAAAAAATGGCTTTTGTGAGTGACAAGAACCAAACAATCAGCTTCATCCTTTCCCGTAACAACACTGACCAACTAAAACAATTGTTGCATCCAACGACCAAGTCCAAGTGCAAATGTCTTGAGTCTGGAGTCGGACTGTAGATTTTAACTACATCTCTGTGACTATTATTATACAAATATATTGTGATGATGAGATACAGTATTACATTACATTACAGCCTGTAATGTCATCAATTCTGTAATGGTATTCATTAATGGTGCTTCCCATACAAAAAAATAATCTTGCTTGTACTACAAATATATATAAAAAATGACTATAATTAAACCATGGTAGCTAAAAAGTTAGCGACACAAAACGTAGTTTAACCATGTGGTTAGAGAAATGGTAATCAGTCCACCAAAATCCATAGTTAGTACACTTTTGATAAAACAATGTTTAATTTTCTTTGGTAAATACTCATGGCTGAAGACACAATATCAGCAAACTAGTATTCATATTCATAAATGTTGTTTGCTAAGATATTAGCAACTAGTTAATACTCATACCATGGCTGAGGTGAGTCACATTATCTGTAAACTAGCTTCTTTATTTAGTTTGCTAAGTTAATCATCTAGGACAATATGAGTGCAATGTCACTATAGTTTTTGTTTGTGTGTGTGTGTATTCATTAAGGATGCTGGCTAAGCTGATCATTTTAGTTAAATTATCTGTAAATAGGTTTAGCGTTTTGTTTATTCATCATTAATGCTCGCTACGTTATTAGCAACCAGCTAATGAACAGTTAAGACCAGAGCTACCATCTTAAACTGTTTTCAGACTCAAATGAGCTGGTCTCAAAAAACACTGCTAGCTATATGTCACATCTTGTAGAAAAATAAAATTAGGCAACATAAAAAAACCATGACTGGTCAATTAAGAACAAACAAAGAACATTAAATTTCTGCTTCAGCTGGCTCCGAAAATGTATTAAAAACAAACAAACATCAAACTTCCTGACTCCCTATACAGAGAGTAGAGGTGATATCCTCACATGTGATTTATGTCTGGAAGAAATTTATAGCTGCCTTTCTGACTCCTTGGAGAAGCAAGACTGTGATTTGCACGCTTACGCACAAACTAGAGGGACCAAATGGTGTCGGACAAGATCTTCATGCATAAGAGGACAATAAAGCTGCCAGCAGTGACTGATCTGGTTTTTGTGGGCAGAAGAAATCGTAAACAAGAGAGTCATCACACAGACAGCAGAACTTCAGGCAGATTTAAGCTAAGAAGGGTGACGGTCTACAAAATGTGTACTTCTCTGTATGACACATCATACACTGTATGATAAATGGCATATTAGCAGTTAACTTCCCTAATAGGTAAAAAGCAGTATGTGGAAAATTAGTATGTTTGAATTTGTAGTTTTCATAAAACATGTGCTGTTAAGTGCCCAGATAATCTAATTCTACTGAGGTTATGAAATTCACATCCAATGGACACATTAATATCCAATGAGGACACCTGAGAGAATGGCAACATGACAGACACTGCAACATGGCAAATAAGTGCATCTACATTTCACATTCATATAACATTAAACAGTTTTCCTGCAGCTAAGACCAGCCTAAGCTTAGAGGGGTTTTGGCCATTTCCCAGCTGGCCAGGCTGGTCTTAGCTGGTTTAGACTGGGAGACCAGCTAAAACCAACTACTCCCAGCCTAAATTCCTCTTCAAACATAGTACCTACTCACAGAGAGGTATGCCCATTCAAAGAGATTAAGCCAAGTGGATTTTGAATGCGGCTTACAAAAGATAAAAATAGTCGATTAATATTTTCTATATTTAATATGATATCACCCCGTGATTAAATCGTTCAGCGCGGTATCATCAGCTGACAAATTCAAATCTGTAATCGCTGGCTGGCGCCGAGCCAGAGAAAGACGCGATTCTACAGCAAATTCGCATTATAACCAATCACACGTGATTCTGTTGAGCTCATGGACACAATGACCAATCAGAGGCGTTCAGATGAGTCATCGCTAAAATGCAGGTACTTTCTTCACTGAAAACGTTCTCTCTCAGAAACAGAAACATCAACCTGCAGATGTGTGTATGAATCTGTAAGATATTCATTTCATAGTGTAAACAGCTTTACAAACAGTTAAAATGTTCTTTGAAAATGTAAATGTCATTTGCTCTTTCTGTAGGCCTACAATGAAAGTGTTATGATTAACTTGCAGTGTTTTTATTAACATTAACTTTCAATGTTAACTTCACATTAGGCTAAAATCAGTCGCATTAAAAACATGTCATGGCGTGACACCCATATCTATTAAAATTAAACAGAGGGGTTTTTATGTAAACTTTGGCCATCAACCAACATAATTTAGGCCTATATGAGAATCAAGATATTTCATGATGGGAATGTTTTGAATTACTAAGTGCTATTGTGTCTACTGTATGCCACATGACGGTGATATGAAAATTAAAGTGAACAGTAATTTGTAGTGGTGTCTGAAAACAGTGGACATTATCGATAGTACTCATTCAATCCCACAGTGCACAGTAATAACAATCAATTTAGACTCAGTGGCTAGAAAATACCCAAAATGCAACATTAGGTTTGAAAAAATTCCCACATTTTGGCAGTAGATGGCATCCATAGTTAAATCATACAGATAGGATTTCAGCAATAACTAGATAATAATAACCAATGAATGCTAAGGTGTGCACACTAAGTACTGCCACTTTAAATGCTTGAGCTTGAGTCAGGTGGATTTTGATTGGTTGCCGATATTTCTATCTTCAGTTGGAAAAAAGTGATTCAATGTTGTTCATCTAACATTTAAAACTAAACATCCTTGGTGTAAACAGGCCTTGAGTTCCTTTTTAATTGATTATCAAGCAATGTTCCAAATGTTGCGCACTCATTTTTGTTTCTTTCAATAGTCATTTTGAATGCTAATGCTCCAAAATGAGATGTAAAAGAATTGTGTAAAACCTAGGATGTTGTGTTTGCAGACTCAAACAAACTTAATCGTGTTTCCTTGTTTATCGTTATTGATCAGGAGATTAGCTTAGTGTTTGCCTGACAAAAAAGCCATTACTTGAACACATCCAGTAATACTGATATATACCCTGCCTTTCTTATCGAACTGGCTCCTAAAAAAACACCAAAATGGATCGTTTTGAAACTCTTGGGATGCCATATTGGCAAACATCACTGGGCTAATAAGATTAGAGGACGGCCAAGGCCAGCACAGCGAGTGTGTGCGCGAATGTGTGAGTCACTGACGTCCCATTTTATGTCTAGCGTCCAGAAGAATCAATGCTCTAATGCCTACATTACTGTCAGCAGCCTGAGTGGCTGTATCAGACTGGAACAGAAGCACATCTAAATCAGCAGATGCTCAGGGTGAGAGGCGTAATTAACGGAGGCGCATCATCAGCACTTACATCCCACTGGAGTTTTTAATACAGTCCTCATAAAGGGAGTTGAAGGTAACGGGATGAGGAATTAACTGCATATTAGACCGCAGGCGGCCTTATCCCTAATGACTGCACACCGGCGTGATACCACCAAAATGGTCCCTCACCAATTCATCCAGGCATGCCTTGTTTTATGTCTGAGAAGCATTTTCATGGCTTACGTAAGCCTTGCTAATGGGATCTTTTGACCATTAACAATGGTCTAAGTGCATTTTGTATTTATTTTAAAGTCCATTTTAGCTCTTTCTGGTATGTGTATGTTTTATTGGATGCTTTATTGACATTTAAAGGGACTGTTTACACCAAGATGTAAATTCTGAATTTGTCCATTTTGACCCTATTGATTTTCATATGGACAAAAAACAAAAAGACATTTTTTTTTAACAAAAAAGAGAACATTTTGTTTTGAATTTTGTTGCTGTATGCTTACATTCGAATATTTCGCTATAGACATGAATTATACCCTAAATTATGTGGATTGTTGAGGAGAGACTTTTTAAATCCAGATTTCCCCTTAGTAGAGGATAAAATAGGTTCAATGTGTTAGACCTATGAAATGTTTTATGTGAATTATTAAGTAACTAAATATGTGTTAATTATGAGATAATGTACCGGTGGTGTTTTTGTCCTTTAAAAGTTGTGTTGGACCCCTCTGACTTTCATTCTATGGACAAAACTTTTTTTTTTAAATATCTTCTTTTGCATTCCACAAAAAAGAAATGTAAAGATGAGCCAGATTTAATCAGATTTACTAAATAGGGCAAATAACGTGATAAGCGGTTATAAGAACGCTATTTATAGTGTTTTTAAAACGTTTTAGTCTTGTTATATTAATGTATTTAAAATGTTATTAAAACGTTCCACTCGCCATTATATTAATGTTCTAAGAATGTTTTCCTAATGTTCCCATTAAGTTATAAAAATGGTATACATTCAAAAAGTTCAGTATTTTTAGACGTTGTATTAATATTCTTGTTTGGTTGTTAATCAAAATGTTTTTAGAACATTTTAGTCTCTAATGTTCTAAGAATGTTATTTAAACTAATAACACAACGATAACATTTGTATGCTAACGTTTTTAAAACATTTATCAATTGGAGAAAACGTTAAGGAAACGTTTTAGTAATGTTACACAAGAACGTTTTTTAATAACTCTTTTAAAGGTGCCCTAGAATGGAAAACTGAATTGAGCTTGGCATGGTTGAATAATAAGAGTTCAGTTTTTTCCCCTTACCTAAGCTACATACCTTCTATGTACATATCAGACAACAATTTAAAATATTCTCTCAATGCAATCTAGGGCACCTTTAAGAAAACTTTCAGAGAACGCTAACCAAAATTACGAGAACGTTCCCTGTTAGCTGGGTAGCAATCCCCTGGCAACCCAATATGAAAATAATCAAATAAAATAAAACCATTATTGGACATCATGAATTTTAAGACATTACAAGATCAGCAAGATCACATCGTTCCCAAAAATAAAGCACAACATATCATATAAATAACATTTCCCTAAAAAAAAAACTATCTAAACCATTTGAATCAATGCTGAACTCTCTTAAAAGGACAGAAATGTCTGACCCAGTAAATCATCAGCTGAACTAATATGGCCAAGGACAGCTCTGTGCATCTCTGGGTGGAGATTTACCGGGCTCAAAGTGCACTGTGTATAATCATACGAGTGCTGAGGCAGCGCTGCTCGTAACGATCTCATTCAGCTTAAAAAGTCATTAAAGTGGAATACGACAGCATAGGCTGAAGAATCATTGTTGGCCCATCTTTATTGTTAAGTCTTGTTGGTTCGCAGCTGCATGGGGCTTTGAACTAGAACGAGAAGAGGACAAAGAAACAGACAGGACCATGACTGGAGTAACAAAAATATAGCTAAAATTATATTCAAATATGCAACAATGTACAGTTCAAATATTTATAGTATAAAATCATGAGGTGCTCAAGTTGGACTGTCCTGATAGTAAGTTATGTTTTATTCTGTGGAACATGAAAGAAGATATGAGAAATGTACCTGTGGTGTTTTTGTCCTTTCAAAGTTGTGTTGGACCACACTGACTTTCATTCTATGGACAACGCTTTTCTTTTGCATTCCACAAAAAGAAATATAAAGATGAGTAAATGATGACTCTATTTTCATTTGGGAGTTAACTTTTGTTCATCTTCAGAACAGAAATGAAGATATTTCTGATGAAATCCAAGAGCTTTTTGGCGCTTTTTTGTTCAGGGCCCATACTTTTTGTGCATAAAAAAACAAAAATAATGAATTTATCCAACAATTTCTTCTTCTCTTTGTCAGTGTTTTGACTATTTTAACAAAGTCCTTATTCCATTTCTGGACCTTGAACATGTCAGTTATAGCCTGGCTTCCGTGACTATAAAGCTCATACGAGCTTAGTCTGGCCAAGCTGCCTTACTATCTGCCTTCTGGGAGGCGGGCTTAACTTGCGTCCATCAAATGCCTCTGTATACTACTGGACGAATCTACAACCAATCAGA
>JAUCMS010000055.1:11028511-11045938 GCA_032357445.1 Enteromius radiatus
ACAGTATGTTATGTCCATGTACTGAACTCTTATTATTCAACCATGCCAAGCTCAATTCAGTTTTCCATTCTATGGCAACTTTAAATAAAATCGACCAATTATGGGAGAGATTTGGAAAAGTGACTCCAGCCTGATTCTGTTTTACAGCGTGATGAATGATTTGATAAGACTGCTGCTGTAAGGAATGAGTCTATCAGCCAAATGGCCAAGCTCCACTGATCCAGGTACTACAAGCCAGTGATTAAAGAGCACAAGGAGCGGCGGCCATTGTTGAAAACAGTCATCGATCTTCATGATGCACTTTGTTGATTGACATGTGGGAAATTCAGATGCCTGCTATTCAAATTCCCTTAATATCTGACTCGGTGAATCAGATAACAGATATAGATACATAGATAAAGCTTCTAGCAGCAAAAACTACCATGAAGTGCAACAGCTGACTAATCAGGTTTCTGGGTATCTTACACTGGTATTAATATTTAAGCCTCTCTAAGTCCTTGTAGACTGAGATGATGTTTCGTGAAAGCAAGACAGACCGTTATTGAAGACAAAAGCAAGACCTTCTCACATGTTCACGCACGAGCAGGATAAAGAACAATATGATCAGATGTGTGCCTCAATGCTCAGGTTTCACACAAAGATCAAATGATATATGATAAAACACAGAAATTGTGATTCCTTCTGGCTTCTGTGTGCATCATGAAGATTTATAGAATTAAATAACAGCATTTGAAATAGTCTAGAGTTAAAAATATCATTATATGTCAAATTAATTGTTTTGCTAAATTCTACAAACGTTGGAATGGGAAAGACAATAAAGTCGCTTGTGTGCCGCAGACAAAAAACTAAGAACAAGGTGAAGCCTAATAAAACCATACAGAACATCTCTGATTTTTTTTTTATTCATACAAAATAATATATAGCCGTTTTTAATTGGCCTGCATACATTCTAAGCAGTTTTCTTTAAGAATGCACATTAAATTGACGAAATAATTATATATTTTACTTGACTATGAAAAGAAAGAAAGAACCACATATCTGCTGACTCTTAAGCAAAACTTGATTTTTTTTTTTTTTGCTGCTTAATTTTAGTCTAAAACTAGTGTCTCTTACCTGATAGGCGTCTAGCTGTTCATCAGTAAATATCGTTTGCTTATTACCCATCTTAGTCGAGTGATTTTCCTCTCGTGCAGATGCATCACATTGGTCTTCTCTGTTCTAGGCATTTATGTCCACGGTTTGGCCAGCCGAGAAAATTGGGAGGCAGCATGAAATTTCAGTCCTTCCTGAAGTAGCCTATGCCTGTCGGTGGTAAAGGCGACACTCTCCATAAATACTTTAAGAGCTCAAGAAACATTACACTTGTTCCTGTCGCGCGCGGTATAAACTGTGCTGTCTGTTGATGCTCTCACTCGGACTGAATTGTCAATGAAAACGATTCCAGAACCAAATAACTCTTCACTCCAGCAGGGGGCAGAGCACACTATATATACTTTATCATTTTCATGCAAATATCTAAATTACATTAACGCGGGAAAAGTTTGCACTTTTTATGTAATTGTACCATTATTAAACAGGCTATGGGACATAACATAAATTAAATACTGTAAGACTAAAACAAGATATAACCACACTGCTATTTTATTAATCATATTTATAATCTAAAGAGCGTTTTTCCACTCTAAAGAGCATTATAAATAACATTTAAGATGAATAGGCTATAAACGAAGTTAAATTACGTTTTTGTTCTTGCCTAATTTTTCTTTCTTTTTACTATATTGCATAAAGTGTGAATTACACTTTTATACAGTATAGTAGAAAGAATATGTGTAGTAGTGCTGTCTAAAGATTAACCGCATCCAAAATAAAAGCTTTTTTTTACATAATATATGTGTTTGTACTGTGTTTATATTATATGTGTGTGTGTGTGTGTGTGTATACACACAAGTAAATAAATGTATACAAATAACTGTATGTGTGTGTTTTTTTTATATACATAATATAGCCTATGCACTAATAATTTATTTTATTTTAATAATAATTTTATTTTGGATGGGATTAATCTTTTGACAGCACTATATATATATATATATATATATATATTTATAAAGTTGAGTCGATGCTACAAAACTTTATTATTTATAGTTTTAATTTTATTATTATTATTTTTTTTAGCATCACGTTACTCGCCAGACTAATAATACTTCGCTTTTATTTACTTTGTCTATTTATAAAACAAACTGTTCATACAAAATTTACATCACGACACAAATTCTAAGTGCTGCATTCCTGTCCCTGTTTCCATGACAATACCCAAGTAACCACTGCAAGCACAAAAACACTGAAAGGACAACTTCCGGTTGCGCTGAACTTTAAATAATTAATTTATCCGGGTGTTAATTAAACCAAGAGAACGCTTGAAATGAATAAAGACATCGGAGCAATGAAACAGCAGGGGGACAAATAATGCCCGCATTAAATCCGTGAGTATCTAGGGCAGACGCTACAGAGGCTAGCCGCAGAGCTAACGTTAAGGCACACCTGCTCAGAGTCGCCGTGAGTACCGCATACTGTACATTCCCACCAGCGTTTATCAACAAAACATCCATCGCATGATTTAATCTGCGAATGAGCGACAATGGACTCGAAGAGGGAAAAGGACAACGGTGAGTTAGCTAATAAAGCAGTGTTCTGCCGTCAGCGGCAGCTGTCCACGCGCTGTGGTGCTGATTCATAAATAACGTTATACTTCTGTCATTAAAACCACATGCATTTTTTATTTTGAAGGACAGCGTTATTTATTTTGTTTGGCAGTCTAGTGAGTGTAGTCTTGCATTATTGCAGGGGTAAAACAGCATGGCGTCTCCTTTAGGGCATCGCTCGCTTGTTGCTTGTGCGCTTACTTTGGTTCATTAAACACGTTCCTTGATTTCGTTGATTAAACCAACTGTTGGGTTGCGACAACTTTTAGTGTATCTACTTAATGACAGCTATTTTAATCTAGTTTGCAAAACTCTTTCTAGTGGAGGCTGTGCGTGTCTAAAATATTTTTACTACTATCCAAGGTAATTGGATGAGGTTAAGATTGTAAATTGTATATGAATATTTACCCTTTTAAAAGAGCAGATTAAGAAACAAATCCCTTAATGTTGCTTTATCATTTATATACTATTATAGTTTTATTAATATTTTATTTCAGTGTTAGTTTAGCCATTTTGATATTTGCTTTTGACTTAAAAAATGTGTTTTACGATTTTTAGTAAAGCTTTTTTAATTTCAGTTAGTAATTTTAGTTCTTAAATGTATATTAAATTATTGCCAGAGAAGCAAATTACATCACTGGTATTTATTTAGTAAGTTAATTTATTTTACTTTATTAAAGTAAAAAGGAGAAGAAAGTACACATTTTTAAAGGACACAAAAATGTTATTTAATATAGCGATAAAAATGTTTGATTAAAAAAAAATGCATTAAACCTAGAGGAGATCTGCAGCTGTAATCCGGTCTTTGAGAGTTCACACATAAAACGAGATTAACACTGTAATCACCATTTGAAGCTTTGGCATCACCGAGAGCTACATTTATAATCTCCCCTCAGCTGCAAGAAATATAACGCTGCTTAAAGTATAATCACAGTCCTTCTGCTCATATTCCAGAAACAGAATGTGCAAAGATCACCAATGTGCTTCTGAAGTCCCGCACCGGGGAGTTCGACTTGGAGTCCATTATGTTTCTTAAGCTTAGGAATTTAGGTAAGATGATGCTCATTTTATTGTCTGCAGAATGCATTCTAGAAATGCACCGAATACTACCTTGCATGTGTGTTTTTGCAGGAATTTATGATCTTGGATGTATAGGAGAGTGTTCAAACCTGGAGAGGCTGGACCTCTCTGGAAATAACATCACAAATCTGGGGCCTCTTTCACCTCTACGAAGACTTCTTGTTCTTAACTTGTCAGCCAACAGAATCTCTAATTTAGGTAATGGTTATTTCAATATAGTTAACTTGCTGAAAATGTTCTCACTCTCGGACCATTCGAAATGTAGATGAGTTTGGAGATTTGGAGAAGTTTAGCATTGCTTCACTTGCTCTGCAGTGAATGGGTGCCGTCGGAATGAGAGTCAAAACAGCTGATTAAAAACATCACAATAATCCACAAGTAATCCAGATGACTCCAGTCCACCAATTAATCATTATTAAGACGTTTTATCTTTAAACCATTCATTCTATCCAGAATATGAGCCCATAATCCATGCATAATAACGCTTTCTCCAGTGAAAAGTCCATCTCCTCTTAAAAAACTCTTGTTTTTCACAGGAGAAAAGCAATATTATGGATGGAGGACTAAGATTTATGGATTTGTTTCTTACAAACAACTTCACAAGATGTCAACTTGACTGGTGTGGATTACTGTGATGCTTTTATCAGCTGTTAGGACGCTCATTCTGATGGCACCCATTCACTGCAGATGATCCATTGATGAGTCAATGAATATCCTGAGATTTAAATATTTATTTAATGTGATTGTATATCAACAAAAAAAAAAGTCTGTGACATTATATCTGACTTTGAACATGAACACGTTTCTTCTCAGAACCTCTTTCCGGCTGTGAAAGTTTACAGAGTGTGAATGTTGCTGGCAATGTGATCCCGAGGTAGGCAGCTTTTGTAGCTACTCCTATTTATCTGCGTTTATATCCACCTTTTTATGTCACACATGTTGCATTGCACCTACAGTGCTGATAATCTTCATGCACTGAAGTCTTTAAAGAAGCTGGAGAGCATCAGACTAAAAGACAACACCTATAATTATACCAATCCAGGTTAGTGGTTTTCTGGGGGTTTTAATGAAATATTTTTGGAGCTCTAAATCTAATTTCTTTTGCTACAGTCTGCAAGAATTCTTCATACCGGACTCTTATTCTTGAAATTTTCCCAAACATGAAAGTGTTGGATGGTGAGTTTTAATAGTATTTTGCTAACCACAAGTGATGTTTCATATGCGTACTCAGTCTTCTCTTTTAACGTGGGATTTCAGGCGAAAGAGTGGTGGGACGTGGAAGTGACTTATACCAACTATGCAAAGATATTGATGATACCATCAAAGGTATTTGCTAGATTTTAAGTAGTGCTGTCAAATGAATAATCAGGATTAATTGCATTCTTAATATAAAATATATGTGTGTGGGCTGTGTTTATTTATTATGTATATATGAAATCATACACATGCATGCATATATTTAGGAAAAATTGTATATTTATATATTAAATATATTTATATATAAAATTAATTATATGAATATATACATTTCCAAAATATATACTGTATTTGTACTGTCTTTATACAATATATAAAACATAAATATACACAATACAAAAAATATTGTGCAAACAAAAACTTTTATTTTGGATTAATCGTTTTAACAGCACTAATTTTAAGAGGAAAAAAAAATCAATGCACTTTTATTGTATTATAGCCTACCATGCAATTTTGTGTCCAATATCATATGAGAACATCACACTTAATGCTAAAAACACTTTATTAATAATTTAAACATTGTTTTATTAACTACTGCATATTCATTTTGACAGCTCTAAAAATACACTTACATTTAACAGTTTAATTATCAGCAATTATTTGCTTTTATTCAGCATTACATCGAACAAAAGTGAGAATTAAGACTTTTACATTGTTACAAAATATTTTATTTCATAAATGGGGTTGTTTTGAATTTTTTTTGTGAATAAATACTAAATAAGATATAGCAGTGTTCACAAAAATATAAATAACTCTTTTAACAGAGGTAATGTTGATAATAAGAATATTTCTTGAGCAGCAAATAAGCATATTAGAATGATATCGGAAGAATTGGGACATTGAAGACTCCTTTGCATCACAGGAAAAAATTACATTTAAAAATATATTAACAGATACAATAATTTTTATTTAAGCACTTATTACTTATTAAGTAATATATTTTATTAATAACACATTATTTAAATGCTTTCTTAATATTATTGTTTATTTATTCATTACTAACTTATTCTCTGTAGCAGGCATGTACAAAAATGGCCAACTGACTGAATTGCCAGAGACCAAACCTTGGGTGGATGATGGTTTTTGGGAGATAAAGAGATCAAATAATGCCATAGTCGATGAAGCCTACAAACAATTCAGTGGTATGGACTAAAAGCATCTTCATGAATCAAAACCACTTTCTAAAAATTTTTCCAAAGCCCTGATTGATCATCTTTTGTCAACAGATGTCCTTCATGAATGCAGGCTGCTGAACAGTCGAGCAGCCCACGTAATCTCACAAAACGAACGGACCATCAGCCTCAAGAACCAACCAAAGCAGTATGCCGTTTAATTCTGGGAATCTCTCAATCTCATTACGTTTCCATAAGAATGCATATGTTTTTTCTCCCTCAGCCTTTTCTATGTTTTTTAAAAGTCCATAAGCTTGATGCATCACCGGTGCCAGAAATCCAAAATGCTCCACGTTGCCTGCAGTGTGAGGGTTTCGTTTTTTTTACTACGCTGGAGTCCTTTCTGGTTTTCCACCGTTTAGAGAGAGCGATGCTGTAGTTACCCCTAATCCGATTTGATCACTGTCTCAGGATGTTCACAAATCAAGACAATTCCTCTTTGCACTCCTAACACAATGCTGTATTTAACGTTATGCTTTAAATTATGCTTAAAATGCTGCTATTTGTATATTTCGTAATAGTGAAGCATTTGTATTGTTTTTCAACCACTTCTGAAGCTTTCCCATGTTGCTCTTCTTGTTTACAATGTTTGGTGAATGCTTTTTGCCCTTTTATTGTATGCCTAATCTGGATGATTTTTAAATTGCTTGTTTCATACTGTATTGTTTCTTTTTATTCGCTCAAGCAGCTTTTTTTGTTTGTTTGTTTGTTTCAGAATACATTGGTATGATATATGATCAGCTTTGCATATTGGTATTTACATTTTGATTGGATACAGTACATTCATGCCAGAAGAAGTCCTAGTACAGTATGTTTATTAAATAAACATTTTGTCCTCATTTACTCACCCATGTGTGAAAGACGTTCCTTCTTTCGTTGAATACAGCAGGCAGAATGATCTAAATGGTGTAAGAGTTTCAGATTTGTGCGAGTATATGTAATGTTGCACAATTAAAGTATACAATATTGTTCTGAACTCATTCAAGAAAAACAACTCCATCTTCTGGTCTTTACATGAATTGGTCGGTAGTCAATGCAGGCAACAAATGTAAATCTTCACCTTTCCTAAAACTCACACGCTAACACAAAAATTATTTTATTTTGAATCTAAGAAGGGTAAGTCATGTTGCACAAAAAAAAAAAAATCGTAGTAATTTCGTCGGAAATGTACTGTGGCATCCGGTGCAGTAGGGGGAGTTCAGCGTTCAGCATGTTTTCACAGACGAATGCAGAGAAGTGGGCTGGTGGTTGCCAGGTATTTTGACAAAAAATCCCCCCTTTTGGAATCATGACTGTTGATAAGTGCAAATCTCAGTTGTAACAAAAATAAAAAAAAACTAAAAACGTACACCTGCATCTTCCAAATTCTGAAATCGCATAAGATAAACGCTCCTTAATAGAGTTATTTATTATTATTATTAATAATCTTTTTTCGTTTTTACAAAAACACTGTGAAAATATACATAAAAGAATTAAAACCAATTTAAAATACAACTTTCGAGTAAATGAATGAATGTATTTTTAAATAAACTCATAGTGATTAGAAAAATGTAATAACGTAAAAATAACAAAATAAATAAAAATCAATAGCACACGAAATGAAAATATATAGTTGCATTTTAGATTTTCATATTTGGGAGTCAGTGAGATCAAAAAGATTGAAACCCTGCCCTAATGTAACGCAGAGTTTCCTAGTAGTGTAGTTACAATCTGGCAACTCCAGATACTTATAGTAGATGATGATGAGACACCGGATAGCTGTATTGAGTTAGTAATCGCCAGAACACGGTTAGCAGCACAGGATGGCTGGAAACGCGTGGAGGTCAACGGTAAGGGCTACATTATATGACAAACCTCATATCATAGCAGTCTGTGCTGTGTTTTGCTAAACATGACTGTATAGTATGAATGCAAGTATATACTTAGCTTGCGCTGAAAACGTTGCGTTGCGAAAGAGATGCCGCAGCGGCCCTGTACTGCATGCCCTTCATATCGGCACTTGCACGTCTAACACATTTAACATCTCTCAGTCAACTCATCTACTAGTCTTTAAACAAATATAAATGAAGTTAAGAGAATGACACGATGCGTGTTAACCTCGTGAATGAATCACGCCTCAGTCAAACGCCACAGATGTTCAACCTCTGCAGTCTTCATCACCACCCATACAGTATTGTGCTTAATACCCCCCAATTAGTATGTAAACTCAACCAGGAGGACAGTAAGGTCAAGCTGTGAAAGTTACAACGCCAATTTTGTTTTTTCAGCTCTTAAAACTTCTCGAGAGATGCGGCGTGCGGATAAATGACGCGAGCGGGACTCCGGAAGTAAGACGCGCATGTCCGTTAGCTTTAGCGTGCAATGGCTTATAGTTATTAAAGATGGCAAATCTGAAGTGGACATTAAAATAGTCAGGGTGAAATAGAGTTTACAAATGAGTTCAGTAAAGCAGCTGATTTAAATGTGCAAGCAGAGCCATTAACGCCAATTAATCTGGTGGATGAAGGTCACCTCGACATGTTGGCTTAGAGAACAAAAGTTGACGGATGTCAAGACTAAACTCAAATTATGGACTAAATGTTCTTCTAGAATTGGAAAAAATGTGATAAGACATTTGAAGACTAAGACTAATGTTTTACATATCTATAGGTGATTATGATATAGTTTAGATGTATTTTGGTAGTATTGGAAGGATGAAATATAAAATAGTTGCAACTTAGCTCTGCAACCCATATGTTTATGAATCATTTCCACATATATTCAGTGGCCCCAATTCTGTTTGGACACTTAAAAGGCTCGCATGAAATGTATGAATGTCACTGGGGCAAAATCAAGAAGAAAAAGAAATGCTTTCCTCCAAACTAAATATTTTTTTTTTTTACCAAAGAGGTAAGAAGGTACTTGAGGTGACAAATAAAAGGTGTTATAATATTTAAAGATTTTTAATGTATGTGTAAATGAAGTTAAAACGTATTAAACCTCTTACCTAGGCCACATATCTTGCTTCACTGTTTTAAGGCGCCACACTCTCACAGTACACATACAGTAGTAGTAATAATGTCCCCATCAGATCTGCTGTAATCTTTAAGGGATTTGTTTCAAAATATCTTTCTTGTGTGTGATCATCAGTGACCAGTAGCCTTAAATTTCTAGGCTGATTTAAACTCATCTTTATGCAGATTTGAAACTACACCCATCGTTTTACACCAGGGATAAATCCTTATCCGTTCAATAACTCGCATTTAATCACAACTAATTGGTTTGCATTTCAGGATGCTCCCTGTTGTAATTCACCTACATGCTTGTTGTTGCCTTAGTTGCACTTTACGTATTGTGTTCAAAAACGCCTTTGCATGCTTTCAAGTCTAGTTCAGACTAATTATCTGCTTTAGCTGCTGTGCGCTGGTTTGCAAAGATCCACGGTAGAGATCAGTCGCATTAAAAAGTCTGTTTGTACCTTTGAAATTGTTTCTGCAGGTGTCCCGTGTAATGGGAGCCATAAAGACTCAGAGCCCACAGCCCAGAACCTTCTCCAGAGGGGTAAGTCCAAACCAACACTCATCCATGTACCATGATTTGCCATTCTATAATGTTATAACTTGGATGACACTAACAAAAAAGTAGCAGTGGGATTAATATAGTATGTAAGGAGGGTGATGGATAGATAGATGGGTAGGTCAGTTTTATTTGCCCTAAAGGCAAGTACTTGGAAGAGCTCAGCCTTCGGTATAAAGCTTCAATCACAAAAGAAATCAAATTTATAAGCATTAATTTCACTCCCTGCAGAAGCTATGTTGTTGTGCAAGTTGTATAGTAGCTTCAGTCAAGAACGCTGACTTGAAGGCGTTGGTTTTTTGGCATTAGTAAAAGCAGAATGAGTCAGACCTACTCAAAACAAACAGCGAAACTTGAAATAGATGCCTTTATTGTTCTTGTTATTTTGGAGATGTCAGTTACAGCAGACGGACGGCGATGTTCAAACTTCGTGACCTTTTGTACTGAAAGTCCTTGTCTAAAATGTATGTAGACTACAGTGTTTGTTTTCCACGCTTTATTTTGACAGATTCAAACTGTAACGTTAATTCCTGGGGATGGAATCGGTCCAGAGATCTCCACTGCTGTAATGAAGATCTTTGAAGCAGCTAAAGTAAGTATCTGTTGTTTTACTCTTCGGGAGTGCAGCATGAGCTGCAAGTTCAAACAAGTGCAGTATCCACTTTTCTTTTTTTTTTGCACGTGTCAGGCTTAAAATTGAGCCACTGTTATTTTTTTTAACCCTTTAAAGCTTTAAATCTTAGTTGTGAACTTGTTTCTTAACAAGGCTCCTATTCAATGGGAAGAGAGAAACGTCACCGCCATCAAAGGTCCTGGAGGCAGGTGGATGATCCCTCCTGAGGCCAAAGAGTCCATGGACAAAAACAAAATTGGATTAAAAGGTACATTTGCTCACTGTGTGTCTCATATCAGGCAAATTTTCATAGAAATTTCATATATGAAGCTTACACGATCAAAATTGAATAATATTTCAGGACCCCTGAAAACACCAATTGCTGCTGGACACCCGTCCATGAACCTGCTGCTAAGGAAGACCTTTGACCTGTATGCTAATGTGCGTCCTTGTGTGTCAATTGAGGGCTATAAGACACCTTACACCGATGTGGATCTGGTCACCATCCGAGAAAACACAGAAGGAGAGTACAGTGGGATCGAACATGTGGTAAATATAAGTGCTCACCTGTCTTTTAAACTATTTACCCAGTAACCCAACCAAACCAGATCAGTAGTATGTGAACCCATTGGATTTAATGGATTTCTATATTTCTACGTTTGATCTGTTTTTATAAATAAGTCCTCTTTTTATGGGACCATACATCATTAAAAACTAGTTTAGCATTTTTAATGTCAAAGCATCTTAGTGTGAGCATTCAGACCTTTAGTGAAGCAAAATAGGATGGCATTTGACTATCGGAGCCCTCAGCAGCTGATTGGCTCCTCCACAAATGTCAAAGGTCATGCTATTGTTATCTAATGCTGTCTTAACCAGTTTCTCATGCAGCGCTAGCGGGAATTCAGTGGCACAGATCATATTTCAGTGCTGTTTATTCTTTAGGTAGGTGCCACTTGGCTGCTGTAAATCAGTTGTCTCTGGTCCCAGTCCATAGTGTGTCCAAGCGTCATGTGAAATGACTTCGTCACATTCCATTCATGTGATCTTTCCTTTGTCTGTTAATGTTATTAACTTGTACACTACAGTTCAAAAGTTTGGGGTCAGGGAGATTTAAGTTTTTTTTTTTTTTTTATGCGTTAAATTGATTGAAAAAATTACAGTAAAGACATGTATGATAAAAACGTATTAGCAAATCAGCATATTTGAATGATTTCTGAAGAATCATGTGACACTGAAGACTGGACATCCAGCTTTGCTTCACAAGAATAAATGTCATTTTAAAATGCATAAAAATAGAAAACGGTTGTATTAATATTTCACAGTATTACAATTTTTACTGTGATTTTGACCAAATAAATGTATTCTTTGTGAGAGATGATTAAAAAAAAAAATGATACTCCAAACATTTCAACAGTAGAGTAAATAAAAAAAACACAAACAAAATCTTTCAGACCCCAAATTATAATGGTAATGTACATGATGATGTTTTATACATAAATCATTAAAGTGACAGTTCACCCTGAAATGAAAGTTCTGTTATTAATTACTGGCCCTCATGTCGTTCCAAACCTGTAGCCTGTAGCCAAACATGAGCTTCATTCATCTTCAGAACACAAATTAAGTTATTTTTTAATGAAATCTAAGAGCTTTCTGACCCTGCATGGACAGCTACACAACTGACACAGCAAAGGCCCAGAGAGGGAGTAAAGACATCATTAAAATAATCCATGTGACATCAGTGGTTCAAACTTAATTTTGTGAAACTACTTTTTGCGCACAAAGAAAACAAATACAATGACTTCATTCAGTTTATTTATTTATTTTTTAAATATTTTTAGTCACATGGACTATTTTAACAATGTCAGTATTGTCATTCTGGGCAGTGAATGTGGAAGTTGTGTTTTTGTTTCTATGGCGGGTCAAAAAGCTCTAGGATATCAAAGATGAACAAAGGTCTTACAGGTTTGGAACGACATGAGGATAAGTAATTAAGACAAGAATAATTGAGTAATTTTTTTTAGGCGAACTGTTCCTTTAAACGGTCTTAGAGTTAGATCAAGTCCACTCGGTGAAACTGTGCAAACCTGAATCTGAGTTTGTACAACAGTCATTAAATCTTGCCCTTGTTGTATAACCTGACCCTGTTTTTGAAACCTAAACATGGTTTTGTTAAGATCTGTTTATCTCTCTTTTATTTGTTCTATTTTCACTCTTAATCAGATTGTGGATGGAGTTGTGCAGAGTATTAAACTGATCACAGAGGACGCCAGCAGGCGCATCGCTGAGTATGCATTTGAGTACGCCAGGAATAACCAAAGAGCCAGCGTCACCGCCGTCCACAAAGCCAACATCATGTGAGAGACACAAATCACATAGTACCTTTGTACTGTAGCTATGAAGCATTTCTATATAACACGTTTTGACTGATAACACATATTTAGTAGGATCTAATTACAAAATAACTAATATATAAAGATGCTAAATTCATTCATGTCTTCTAGGCGAATGTCTGACGGTCTGTTCCTGAGGAAGTGCAGAGAGGTTGCTGAGAATTTCAAGGACGTGAAATTCACCGAGATGTATCTGGATACAGTCTGTCTTAATGTATGTTTACAAGAGAACTTCATTCATTATTCATCTGTGTAATTCATCTATTTATTTATGTGCTTTTGCCAATTTTATTAGCTCTTTATAGATCTATTCTTATTTCAGTTTTAATACTACTTAATACTAAAACTTTGACTTAAGATTTTAAATGGCAGTTTTCCAGTTTAAAGATTTTTTTTTTTCTTTCTTTCTCATTGTATTATATTTTATTTCAGCTTTATTTTTATACAGACAATTTTTCATAAATGGTCATATATTTAATATATAAACTTTTTTTTTTTTAATACTGTGAAATTTGGATTCATGCACAGTGAATACAGTTTGGGTTTAGCTTCCATGTAGTTCATTAAGTAAATTCAGTTTCCATTTTCATTTTATTATATATATATATATTTATTTATTTATTTTTGTATAGTTATTAGAAGACCTGCTCAATGTACTGACCCAGAAATACAGTCTTTACCATACTTTATATTGTGATTATCCACTAGATGGTGCAAGATCCTTCTCAGTTTGATGTACTCGTTATGCCTAATCTTTATGGCGACATCTTGAGGTGAGTCTGTTTGAAGCATCATGAAATGAAAATATATGTGATACGATTTATCTATAAAGTGCAGCTCTCACCAGGCTTTGATTTGGGTTTCAGTGATCTGTGTGCCGGATTAATTGGAGGTCTTGGAGTCACTCCCAGTGGAAACATAGGCGCCAATGGTGTCGCCATATTTGAATCCGTATGTATTGGACTCTGGAGGCTGACGCAGTATCTTCACAATGGAGTGGTCGATCAAATGGCATATACCATAATCCATTTTTTTTAATGTGTTAGGTACACGGAACTGCCCCCGACATCGCAGGTAAAGACCTAGCAAACCCCACCGCCCTTTTGCTGAGTGCTGTCATGATGCTACGCCACATGGGACTGCACGGGCACGCTAAAAAGATTGAAACCGCCTGCTTCGACACCATACGTGAAAAAAATGTAGGATTAGTCATTGAATATGAAAATGAATTTAGCTTCTGCCTTTAAGACAGAACTTATTTTTATGTCTTTTACCCATATATTTCAGGTTCTGACCAAAGACCTTGGAGGAAACTCTAAGTGCTCGGAGTTCACAGCTGATATCTGCCGAAGAGTGCAGGACATGGATTGAGGATTTTCTAGTGTCTATGATTGGATCTGATGCCTAAAGAACTGACAGTCACAAACAACAAAAACAAAAAAAAGAAATTAATCTTCGTATCATTCTGATATCTGCGCACAATTCTACTAAGTGTCTGCATTTTCGTTTCTGTCTTAAATTCTTGTCCTTCGGTGGCTGTATTTGTGAGCTGTTTTAATCTGTCAAAAAAGGAACTACATAATCTAAGATAAACTATTTATTGACTGGACACTTTCTCTGGTTTGATGTGTTTTGACAATTTGCCAACGTGTCATATGACAGGAATAATCTTGTCCAAATAGTAAGGGCGTAAATACATAAAGGGTATTTTGAATTTATTTTTGCTTCAAAGTGTGGTAAATCCGTTTTTTTATGCTTAAGCTTTTACATCAGCTATGAACTTTGCATTATGGTTAACAATTAATATAGTTCAAACAGTTCTTGACCTTTGCTGTGTCAATTGTGAAATGACTGTACTATCAAAACATGACTGCGGATGGAATATATGTCTATTTTTATGGACAAAGCAACCCATGTCTTTATTTTTACAGTGCACTCTTATATGATCGTTATAATACTGCATAACATTATCATACACAGTTATATTCATAGACAAAGCAAAAGCTTTATTTTTAAGATCCGGTCAAAACATACAGGAATATTAAACATTCAGCTTACATGGAAGACAATTAACAGTATGTTTAATGACAGATGTAAAAAATTAGGGCACTTTCCTTTTTTTTTTTTTTTTAAGATAAAAAAAAAAATAACTCATTAAAAATCTAAGTCCTTTAGTATCTTTAACAGAGAGACAGCCGGTCTGGAGGTTGTCTATTCTGCGTAAAAACACTCTATTTCACCTTGATACATCTGCAATACCACTGGGCGACGTAGTTTCATTGTAGGACCTGAAAAGTAACACAATCCAATTATCTTTTGGAAATAACTTCCATTTTCAGTAGAAGTTCGTACATTGTTTTCTACCCACTGGATAAAAGTAATGTGTTCACAGCACTCACCTAGCTCTCCTCCAACTATTGAGAAATCTTTCCCTAAAATGGTCCATTTTTGAATGCGCTGGGCATTTGAGGTTGCTTTAGAGTTGACCCGTGCGATGCCTTCTTCAATGGCCTGGTGCACTATCTTGTCTTTTCCACCAATGATGTCTGAGACCTTTGTCGATTGGCTACCGTGCCGCTGACAGAATTCCATAGCCTCCAAGCTAAGAATGTCAGTGGGTTCTGTAGTCTCTGGATTGATTGTGCACTATCCAGGGGAAGGAATAATAGATTAACCTAAATATAGGGTAATATTTCCCTTGGCTGAGATCTCTATATTGCTTTGATTTGATATCTAAGAGCATTTCGAAAACATAAGGAACCAACACTCAAACCAAGCCAAGACCTATATCCTTATAGAAATTCTGGCAAGGATGCCTTCCAGGAAAAATAGCACATATGGTCACCCTACAAAACCTATATTCTTATAGAAATCCTGGCCTGGATGAATCCGGGAAAAATGGCACGTACAGTATGGTCACCCTACTAAATGGTTTTGGTGCTGATGAAGCCAGAGTCTTTCTCAAGGCATAGTTTACCTTTAGCGTTAGCAGCATGGATAGAAATTTCTTCTTGTCTCCAATCAACATGGCATTGCTGATTATTGGCAATTCCTGTTTTACAGCATCCTCTATGAGAAGTGGGGGAACGTTCTCTCCTCCAGCTGTGATGATAAGCTCTGAATGGACAGAGATAGAGATTTTAAGCTAACCTGAATCTAATTATAGCATAGTACAAAAATATCCCTGATTCAAAATAGCATCCTTTACCTTTTATTCTTCCAGTGATGTAAAGAAAACCATCTTCATCTACCTTTCCCAAGTCTCCAGATCGGAGCCATCCATCTTCATCCAAAGCCTCATTGGTTTTATCCTCCAGGTTGAGGAATCCCATGAAGACATTGCGACCCCAGAAACACACTTCTCCAATCCCGTCAGCATCTACGTTTACTAGTTTGTATTGGCAGCCTGGAACCACCTTACCACAGCTAGAAGAGTTTTGTAAATTGTTACATACACAGTTAACTTGTTGATCGCTGGCTTTCACTTTGAAGGTACTCAACCTGTAAGCTGAGGTACAATAAAAAGGCTTGCCTTGAAAAACGGTATGCTTTTGGTCCAGACATAAAATGGGGTCCTGAGCTTTCACTCATCCCGTAGGCTTCATATAGCCGAATGTTGAGGCCAAGAAAAAACTGAAGAGTTTCGCTTCCAATAGGTGCTGCTCCCGAGAAGAACTTCACACAATTGGAGAAGCCCAGCTCAGCACGAAGCTTCTGCAAGACCACATTTTCTGCAAGAGTGAAGAGGAATGACTTGTCCTCATCCCTAATTTAAGAAAAAATATTATAAGAAAACTTAATACATAACTTGAATGTTATGTGGACTGTGATATAATGTAAAACAACTGACGTACTTGGCAAGCCTTTGATTAGCCTCCAGACTAACAGACATGGCCCATGTCACCAGTTTCCTTTTCATGTATCCACACCGGGAAATGCCTTCTTTGATCTTTTCCATAATTTTCTCCCAAACTCGAGGGACGCCCATGTGGGCTGTAGGGGTTACCTCTCGAAAAGTGTCTACTAAAGTTCCCTAAAAGGGAACATAAAATTTCATGTAAACACCAGAGCGACTAAATGTAGAATTTGATCCTTTACAACATTTGACAGTGCTGTAGTAGTCTGGTCTCAAATCTGAAAACCAAGATCATACACCAATGAGCCTTTACATTGTGGCAATCTATTTAATAACCTGTAGGACTTCCGTTAGCCTACATAACGGTGGCCACAATAAGTCTTCTGGGGTATCTGGTACTATAATGTCAACAGTAGGTCCTTCACTTTCCATAAATTGATGGATGGTGATAATGTAGTATGAACCCGCTTTTCCAAGTCGAACCATAAATGTTAGACTGGTTGAGTTTGAAAAACTCCTTGACTGGTAGTGTGGCATGGCACATTATTTTGTTTGTAACAACCATCACCAACAGGGAGCACTGTTGGGTGCACTTGGTCTGCAACATTCAGATACCTCATAGGTATCAGGAATTGTGCTAGTGAGTGCCCCAAGAAAACATTTACCACAGCATAACCAGAATTTGTCCACCCAACAGTTCATGCAGGTGCCTTAGCCTCTGTTGGTAATTGACCTTTCGCAAAAGCCACACCCCCCTTAGTTACTGTTGCTAGCCCGTCAAGCTTACCGACAATGACGGACT
>JAUCMS010000055.1:11075368-11086393 GCA_032357445.1 Enteromius radiatus
TCTAGGGTTGTAAATGGACCTGTAAAACCGTTTCTGGGCATTTTTCCCCCTTACCTAAGCTACATACCTTCTATGTATATATCAGACAACAATTTCAAATATTCTCTCAATGCATTCTGTGGCACCTTTAAAGAATTTCATTTCTTTTGACTGTAACTTGAAGTGCTGAACTTCTCAATTACTCATTTCAGCATGCATCATCTGACGTAGAGAAGATGATCCTTGGAAACAAATGTGACATGAACGACAGGAGACAGGTGTCCAAAGAGAGAGGAGAGAAAGTGAGGCCTCTCACGTCTTACAAACTTATAGTTTACAATGCTAATAATAGATCATTTAAACATAATAATACAATCTTTTTATTATAGATATATATTATTTTGAGGGATACCAGATAGATTTTTAATGATATATTTTGTAATATTTTATCTAGTAGTTTTTTTGTTTTGTTTTGTTTTTTGTTCATAACTGCTGTTATTTTTTGACTTTTTGTCCAGTTGGCAATTGATTACGGGATCAAGTTTTTAGAAACAAGTGCAAAAACTAGCATAAATGTCGAAGAGGCCTTTTTCACCCTTGCCAGAGACATTATGGCTCGACTTAGCAGAAAAATGGTGAGTGTTTTTGTAAAACTGGTAATGAATGAGCCTATTATTGCAATAAATTATGTTTTAAAATGATCACTGTTGGGGAGGAAAAAACAGACCATATTTATAACTGCATTTAGTTTAATAATGGTTAGTTTGATTAGTATGGAAGCACGTCTCCGCCACAAAATAAAAAACGGTAACTGACTATTTATCTTGCAAGCAAGATATAAAAAATATAAACCTGTTTGGACTATTACCAGTTTATATCTCACAGTTTATATTTCACAATTCTGACTTTATAACTTACAATTGTGACACTATTGGACTTTATACAGTAGTAATCTCAAAATTGTGAATTTGTTTCTTATCATTCTGATTTAATTTCTTGCAATTCTGACTTTTATATCTTGCAATTTCTAGTTTGGACTTTATTACACCCAATTGTAAGTTAATAGAGTTTAAAAATATATGTTTCACAAAGCAAAAATTAAAATGTCTCTATTTTTCTGTTGACTAGAATGATGGCGGTCAAGCAGATAGCGGAGGGCCAGTGAAGATTTCAGAAAAGCGCTCTAAGAAGCACAGCATCTTTAAGTGCGCTCTGCTGTAACGCTTTCACGGCAGGTATATACAGTATGTTCACTCGCTGTGTGTCTGCAGGAGCCAGAAATGCTCTGCTGGTATAATATATCACACGAGCCCCTGCAAAGAGCTGCACTATCAGGCTCAAGAACAGATGAAGGTTCGTCTTTCCAAGCCCTTAAAGTCAAGACGGGACAGAGGAATGATGCAGCTTTGAGAGATTTATGTGGTAGAGTCACAATGGGAAACATTTTCTTTGTTGTGTGGTGATAATCGTGATGGTTGTATCAAAAGATAATGGATCAAATACAAATGTTTGTTTTTTTTGTATTCCTGTATGTAATATGTAATATTTTCTATGGACACAGCACATGCTGTCTTAAAACATTTGCTGCTGAAGGCTTAGATGTATTTACAGTATTTCTGAATTAGTCAGTCTGTCTTGTTGATATGTTCCTGGGTGTCTTTTATACAGTATGTACACTGTGTTCTTGCACTGGTTCAAAAAAAATTAATAGAGAAAACCTGTAAAAGGCCGTTTTTGACACGCCAGTGGGTAAAAGCACTTTATATGTGTTTTCAACGAGCTCTCCTCACAGGCACATCCATGTATAGCACAGACGGACATCAATCCATCTGCAGGAAGGTTGCAAAGATAGCACATGATGGCTGTAGAGCATGATGGGTGAAGGAACATCTTCAGGTCAGGTATCACACATCTTACTTGGCAAAATCATAGTCACCCATAAGAAGTGTGTGTCTGACACAGCTAAACCTGAGAAATTGTGCCCGTGTTGTACCGTAGATCCTTAGCCTTAGGGTGATTCAAATATAGGGATTATATTCGAGTTCGGTCTCACACTGATTTGTGAATATTGATCATTAACTATTTAATTAGCATTTCAATTAATGATTTAATTTGAAAACAGGCTGCTTGGCTGTGTGATATAAAGTACAGAAACTGGGGTCTTTGTGTCAATGCTACAATATGTTTTGTATTTTGCTAAGCAGTAAAGCCACTAATGCATGTTTATGAACAAGCTTTTTTTCTATTCCAGCTTGATATTTCTCATTTGAACAGATTTTTTTGTTCAATAACATCCACTGCTTAATGTTATATACTCAATGCACAAGCAACCTTTATTTACCGTTTACATATTTTTCACCATAGGCTCTTAAAAGAAACATATGGCGCTTTTCCACTACACAGTACCAGCTCGCCTCGGCTCGGCTCGGCTCGACTCGGCTCTGTTTGGTTTTCCACTATGTAAAAGTTGTACCTGTACCTCCACAATAGTACCTGGTTGTCATAGCGACGCTGCAGGAAACTGCTGTGACGTAATCTTCTACGTGACACACACCCGCTACCCACACACACACAGGACAATGGAGGAAATCTAGTGCCACGGCGTAATCTTCCGAGTTGCCATAATATGTAATGGATTGGATTTGTCACGCAATCTCTGGCCAAACCTTTTAAAAATGGCGGGGTTATTCTGGATACCAAATTTTGCAGTATCGCCCAGCCCTACTCAATACTATTGCTGGCGCGTGCAATCATGACGCAGTGAATTGTGACGATTCTCTCTGACCAATCAGCAGTCTGCTGTGTTTTCACGTCACATTTTAGTATCGTCTCAGCTCGCCTTAGCTCGCTTGGAACCTCGCCGGAGGTGGTACGAAAAAAAGTACCTGGAACAGGTACAGGTACAACTTTTACACAGTGGAAAACCAAACAGAGCCGAGTCGAGCCGAGGCAATACAGTTGCCAAAAAAAGTGGTATTGTGCTTTTTTTTTTTTTTTTTGCTTGTAGTGCAATCATTTTTAGTTGCAGTCAAAGAATGCACGGTGAAATCCAACTTTTCAAACATGTGAGACATTTCAGGCTCCTGTTAAAACTGCACTAATAGTTGTGTCAGAAGAAGTAATACAGATTACAGCAATAAAACGTCTCCATTTGGGAATTCTCTCTTTCGACTGCTTGTGCTGATATTGGGGACCTCAATGCCTTGGAACTGGATCCATTAAAGTTGGGCTGAATCTTCGCAAGAAATTTTTGGTGATCGTTATTTCCCTTTGACAAATGTAGCATTTATCATGACCACTGATATTCAGATGGGACCATTGTTATGCATGTATTTTCTGTCATATTTGTGATTGTATGATTGAATTTTTAAGAGATGACGTGGTGTTATTGCACTCTTAAATGCAGCTTGTTTCCTGAAAAGCTACTGTATGTTTATTTAAACATGTTGAACCTTAACAAGACAATGTGAACAAGAATTTGAAGTGCGGTTTTATTAATTGTTAACTTTTATACTACATATAACCAAAGTAAATACTGTATAAACCTTTCTCTTTTAAATTTGTCTTCTTTTTTTCCAGAAGTTTATCATTCAAAACAGCAGATGGTGCTATCACACACTCTTATTCCCACAATAAACAAAATGCACCACTCATACAACAAGCTATCTCCAAACAATTTGCATTGAGGTAGACTCATTTTGTCCTTTGACTATTTCAGTTTGCATAGCCTTACTTTTTAGCCCATAAGTAGTCATAATACTGTCATTTCACCAGTCAAAAACATGTAAACCATAATACATAAATGGCATGATGAAAACCAGAGCAGTGAGCAGGGATATGTACCGTTACATAATGTATTTGTACATTAAATACCTATACTGATGGAAATACGTTTAAGTGCAAGCACACAAATAATGGATAGAGATTTTCTACTTGGTTAACTTGATCATGACACCTGAGTGCACACTGTTAAAGTATGTAGTGTTACAGGTGTATATGCAGAATTTAATGCATGTGTCGTTCTGTTCTTATTGGACTCCCTCTGCAGTGTCTTTTAACGGTTCGTTTGACGGTGCATCGTTTGTAGTCTTCTGTGCTGGTTTACCTGGATCATCAGGAGAGTCCCCAAATGTCCCAGCGAGGTCCCTTTCACTGCTTGACCCGTGGGCTTTTTTCAAGCTGTTTCCTAAGGACTTGCAAGGTTTTGTGGACCAGCTTTTAGACCTTCCAGGGAGGAACATCGTGTCTTCTGGCAGAAGCAGACAGCTACCATCAGCTTGGACTTGAGAATCACAGGGACTTACACCTGTTGGTATCTCCTCTGTTTGCTCACCGTCTTGCTTCTCTGAACTTCCCTCCTTTTCAAGACCTGCTTCAGGATCATCTGGTTTCTTTGTCATCTCCTGCTCACTATCATTCAGGCATATGTCCACATTGTCACTCCCTTCTTCCCGGTTTACCTGAACTACATCAAGCGATGCCTGTCTTCCAGTCATCCCTGCTGAGTGTAGCTCTTCACCCTTTCTTATCCCATCTTCAGTAACTGACTGACGTCTTTCACGATTCATTGAGCCACCTGAACTGTCCATTGTCTTCCCCCCATCTTGCATTCCCATCTCATCGATACTGCTGTGTCTAGAAGAAGCTCTCAGCATTTGTTGCTCAGGCTGGTCAGGATGTTGCTCTACATTAAAACTGTTGCTAAACTGGTCAATCTGTTCTACCAATGGTCTTACCATTGATACCTTTGGCAACTGACCAAAAAGACTGGGGTGTACCTTATACTCATAGCCAGCACTCCAACGTCTTGTAGCTGGAGACTCACCCATTCCTTCTAATTCTTGATTTGGTTCCCTTCCACTTGCTTGATCAAATGAGATTGTGCTCCAACACCTCCGTACAGTGGAGGGGGATGTGCTTTGTATTTCTCCAGGATAGTATTTAAAAGCTTTCACCTTTTCTAGAGGGTAGGAGGTAGTTGCCTGAAGTTTAGCTTTCTCCATCATCACGGTTTCTTTCACTGTGGCTTTATCCAAAGACGCCTGGTCGTCCGGAACTGTAGATTTTGGTGATTCTGGCTTTGTCCCTTCAACTTCAACACCCTTATCACAGGGGAAGATTCGGATGTCCACACACGAGCCAAGGCGTCTTTTTACCCCTGGAATATCCACTTCTAGATTCTGGCCATATTCCTTTGTGTTGAGGTTCGCAGTGCCTGTTGTTTTACTCAGATCGGCCTCTTTCTCCTCAGGTGGGCGGTCATCAACACCCAGGTAATAGCGGTAGAGGCTGTACCCATCGGCACTGTTGATGCTACTGTGACGTTGGAGAGAGGAAGGGTCGCAAATAGAGGAGGCCGATGAGCGTGTCCGGGTGAGTTCGGAGTGGTCGATTCCCACCAGTCTTTCCAAGGCATTCACCATTCGCCCATTAATGTCTTCCAGCTGGGACAAACGAAGGTCCACTGTCTGAAGGGAGGCCTTCATTGTGTTCTCCCTTTCATTCACCTCCTCAAGGCGCATAGACATGTTCTCCACCCTGAGCATGAACAAGAAGATTATGTAGATGTGATGGCTGAATAGATGAGAAGTTTGCAGACTGGGATTTAAGAGATCTACCCGCATTCCTGTACTTAAATTACCTTTCATTTGTAACCCTGATACGCTCATCGTTTGAGGACTGTTGCTCATCTTCTTTCTCCCTGAAATATTCCTCCACACATTGCTCCTCAAACTCATACAGCATCTTCAGCTCATCCGGGGTTAGAATAAGCTCTTTAAGAGGAAAATACATAGAATACAAGCAAATTTATTGTTTATTACTCACTTGAACACTTGTATTTTCATTATATATAATATGGTCTGATTCTTTTATGAAACTCACTTAATCCTTTATCCTTTTCATCCAGTTCTCCCTCCTTTTTCTTGCTACATCGGCAGCAGAGTTTGCGAAAAAGGATGTAGAGGTGGCTAAAGATAATCATTGGTGGAGGCAGCACAGGCCTGTCGTGGAAGGTCATGATGAGCTGATATCTCTGAAACTTCCACACCTGGTTCGAAATGGACTTGACCTCAAAGAATGTGTTGCTTTAATGAGAGAAACACATAGCATAGATAGTATATATACACACCAGTGAAGACAGAAAATAGGTCATCAAAACCATGAAATGGTAGCATTCTTACTTGAAGACAGCAATGAGCAAATTCACAAGCAGGATGTTGGCCACTAACAAATAACAGGCCATGATGGCCGGAGTCAGCCAGGCTCCAGGGATGCACGGTGGAAGCTTTTTCCCATCCTCATCATATAGGTTTTCTCCACAGGGGGCTGTTTAAAAAAGCTTTCTTGTTACGTTATAGCACCAACAATCAATCTCTTCCGCATTCAAAACAATTCCAGTGCCGCCGTATCATTAGTAGGGTTATTTTCACGAAAACAGTGTTTATCATTGTGTCAAATGTTTATAGTTTTGCTTACGGTTTATTTCCATTGCGTAAACTTGAGCACATTCCAGAAGAGCAGAATAGACACGAACAGTCAGTCAGTGTGGAAACCAGAAACAAGAACAATGTATACAACAAGAATTAATCAAATCCAACATCTTAACCAACAGACAGGTAGGATAATCGACTAGAAACTGCTGCGGTGAGTAAAATGGGATACAGCCTGAAATAACCACAATTTGACAACACATTTTTCTGTCTCCAAGACTGAATTCTCAAAAGGTTCCTAATACAACTAGGCACTATACATGAAGTTATAGGGGAAACAGGAGGATCAGGAGGTGATGGAGAAATTAGTGAGGTGTTAGGACGGTGGATCAGACTGTTAAAGGCCATCTATCTACCCTGGAGGCAGGAAACAAAATCTTACTATGAATTCTAGTCTTACGGTCTATCGAATCTGCAAACACCTCTCCGTAGATCATCCAATAAGGCATGTAGAAGATATTGCGAGCCAAGCGCCATGTGGGCTCCTCATCTGGGTGGAGGATAGCTTGCCGTGCCACGCCGAAACTCATCAGGACCACCAACATGATCACCACAAAGTACAGCATGTCAATCATCTGCAAGGCAGGTGGCAGTTTATTGAAGCCGAAAGTCCATGTAGGTCATATTCAAGTGTGCAAGGTCTAAAGGTATAATAGATTTGAGAAAATAGATGGCATTACCATTTTCCCAATCATCATGACATAGGGTCCTAGGTACTTGTTGACTCCAAATATGTCCAGCACGCGGATATACCAGAAGATAATGTCCACGCAGTAGATCACACGGCCATAGCCCATGTAAGGTTCATTTTGCAGCCTAAGCAGTAGCCCAAGCAAGAATGTCGAGATGGCCGCCAAGTCTGTGATATTCCAGTACTCCTCCAACCACACGTTTATCTTTTGTTTGAGCTTGCCTGGTTCTGACATCAAGATCTGGAGGACATAGTACCAGATTTAGGCTACAAGATGATTCTTTTCTACTGGACTTGGGTTGATTGCTCTATTTTTGGCTGCAGTTGGGTTTAATAAGAGATTTGCGCCTTTACCTGTCTGACTTTCTCCAACCCCAAAGTGATGATGTATGAAATGACGATCCATTCTTGTAGAGATGGCCAGCGCTCCATCTTCACCAGCACTACATAATTGTACAGCATGAGATAGCCAAGGTAGGAAATCTGTCCAAACACATACCGGTTTTGGATTTCAATATAGTTTCATTTATTGTTTTAATAATAAAATATTCTATAATATACGCTACTCAATCCTTTCAGAGCATTTCCCTGTCTACGAACCAAGATGATGGAATAGACTGCCCTAAAAAAGACAAACAGTTTGGAAAATGGATGGACGGATTATTTTTTTACTCACAGTATTGAACCAAAATTTGGTGAAGGGGGCATTGTAGAATTCATAGATCTTTGTTCCAATAGGAATCCTCCTCATTTTCTTATTACCATCCTCCTCATCTCCTTTCTTAGAGGCTGCATCTGCATTGGCTTCCTAGATGTGCATGAGGGGGTTTTACAACAGGCAGAATTCATAGAAACAGTATCCTCTCTCAAATCTAAATCACCAAATCATCCTGGATTTGTTGTAACCAGACCAAACATAAGATTAAGAAGCCGTTTGATGCAACATTAACCTCTGTGCTAGAGTTCCCAGACTGTTTTCTCCCCACATGAATACTGAGTTTTTATAGACAAATAATACTTTCTATCTACATCATGTGTGGATGTGTCACGCAAGACCTGTGTTTACTGATAGATTAAGCTCATATTATGTCAGGTCAAGAGATTTCAGTTATGTACGCTACACTGATCTAATAAAGGAGTGGTTTGTTGAAATAGAAGGAGTGGTGCAGTTTTTACCCGGCCTGACTTATCATCATCCTTGGTCTTCCTGTCTTCGCTATTTGCAGTGACTTGATGAGTCACATCATCACCGAGACGGAAATCCAACAGCAGGATAAAAGGTGGGAAAATAAGGCTGAGTATCACCTGGAGTTTTGCAGAAACAAGAAAATAGCAAACAAAAAGAAACAAATGATCTACATATGTGTACGTGAAAACAAGACAAAAAATATCAGAAAGATGTTCGTTTGTTGCAGTACATGTAAAACCTAATTCAATGACTTTGTTAAGTATAAGACTTCACGCTCCAATTTAATACAATTTTAATTAAAGGGCCTCTAAAGAAATTGCCTCACCTTTAGTCCTGGGTTTTTACCCATCCTCAGGCTGCCCATCCACATGTCAGTGAGGAGCATCTGGCTGCAGGTGTGGGCTATGAAGTCTCTGTGTTTGGCAGCCACTGCCAACTTCAGACAGGTAGAGTTACTCCAGTTCTTTAACTCGTAAGTCAACAGTTTCATGGCTAGCTGCTCGTCATGTTTGTAGGACTGATCCAGCAACTCATAGGCCAAGGTTCCAAATTCCCTAAAATTACCAATAGAGTAATTTTACAGTGTAGAAATTGATATTTTTGGCCAAATTTAAGTAATAAAACCAATTGTTTTGATTTAACACTGTAAAAAAAACATTAAAAAAACACTTACTCCACCCAAAATGAACATTTTGTTAATCACTTGTGTCAATCTGTGTCGTTCCAAACCAGTAAAAGCTTTGTTCATCTTCAGAACACAATTGAAGATATTCTGAAAGAAAACTGAGAGCCTTGTGACTGTCCCATTGACTGCCAAAAAAATGACAACTGTCAAGGCCAGAAAAGTATATGCTAACCGTAATATTATGAAGCTACGAGAATAATTTTTGTATGGAAAGAAAACAAAAATAACGACTTCATTCACCCATCGTCACCAAAGAGAGTATCCACTGGACGCAAACTATGTACGCTGTTCTATAAATACACTGTTTTCATTCAAATCAAAGGTAAATAAACGTTGAAGACTGTATCGTCTATGCGGTTTGTGTCAATGGTTTATGGTGATACTATGGTGCCGAATTGTTGAATAAAGTTATTTTTTTCTTTCCATACAAACAGTATTCTCGTAGCTTCATAACGTTATGGTTGAACCACTGATGGCGGATGGACTATTCTGATAACACCTTTCATGTCTTTCATACTCTCAGTTTTCATCCAAAATATCTTAAATTGACTAACAGGGCTTTTACGAGTTTGGAACGACATAGAGGTAAGGAATTAATGACTGCATTTTCATTTCGGGGTGGAGTAACCCTTTAATTTAGCATAGCATTGTAGCATTTAGCCTTTCCCCCCTCATAGGTTGTAGATTCATTGCATATTTGTGAACCAACCAGATTTCAAAAGGATTTACGTTCACTTACTTGGAGTTGTTATCGAGATCCTGGGATATGTCATCCACCATCTCACTCTGAGAAGATTCATGAGACATGGCTTTGAGGAGCTTACAGGCCACCAGAGCTTTAGCCATACCCTCCTCGCCCCTCTGCCACAGGAACAGAGCCATCTTCTGCCTTTTCATCAGCACTGCCCAAACCATCAGCTCGTGGAACGGATAATGGAAGCGGCTGACCTCTGGGTCATCCACATCAATGTCCTCCTCTTCTTCTTTCTTCTTCTTTTGCTTTTTCTTGCCTTTTGACCTGGGCTCATCATCCTAGAGAAATTGATGATGAATAGATTTATTGGGTGATCTTTCTTAGAAAGTAATGTAAAGAAGTTAAAATATTTGATGTGTACCTCCATTCCAAGCAGCTTTAGGGCTTTAGGCTGGAAACAAAGTGACATAAGATTACTTAGACGGTTTGTGAGTACTTAAAAAATGTATTACTTTAAGTAATCTCTATGTTTTACCCTCTTTAGTCCGTAAAGATTGTTATAAAGAGCTCTGAAGTTCTTCCTTGTGTAGTTACAGCGATAGGCTCCACCCATCAGGTACTCCACCACCAGTCCAATGTCAATCAGTGTGATTTGGTAATCTGGTGGGAGATTCCCCTGCAATCAAAAGAACATAGGAAATACAATTGATGCATAAAATTATACTTTTATATATTCTTCAGAAAACGTCAGCAGTGAAGTTGGATTAACCAACATCTTTACCTTTTTAACATCTCTTACGACAATATGTAGAGTGTTGGCAGGACCAAGTTTCTGATAAACACAAAACAACACAGATTGCGTATGATTGAGTAATAGAATTATGAGGAATGTTAAAAAATATGACAGCAGGGCCTGTCTTTTTTCTGTGGATTAATGAATTGCTCTCATGCTCTATTGTACTTCCTTTGCGATAAGCTCCAAAATGATAATGGTTACAGTGCTTACAGTGTTGTATAACTCCTCTAACCGAGGGATGGTTAGAAAATGGTGAATGTTTACACCGTTTTCTAGCAGGAGCTTGACAAAATCCACTCTGTCCAGAACCAAAGCGTCCATCATGGCCTGCTCAAGGGAGTTCACCTGAAGAGGGCGACAGTGAGCAAGAACTGCTAAGATTGCTGAAACGCTAAACTCAAATATATTTATGTTACATTACACTTTTTCTCAGTCGCTTTGGTGCGTTTCTCAGAACACTATTAACATTTGCACAGCAGTTAGTGCGTTTCTCAAAACAA
>JAUCMS010000055.1:11096396-11118822 GCA_032357445.1 Enteromius radiatus
AAACAGCAGAGAAATGTATGAAAGCAACTGATACATGTCCAAAATCATTTGCAGTTTGTTCAGAGAAAGGAGAAATTACTACTATGATGTGCACAAATGACTAAATGTTGTGCAGGTTGAACTAATAGTTACGAGAATTTTAATTCTGATCTGAGAAACGCACCAAAGCGACTGAGAAAAACTGTAAACATAACTAATCTGTTACAGTTACTGAGAAAAAAATCATTAAATTACAATTATGATAACAAAGGGGGTTACATCTGATTATTTACACACACACAGATACTGGCTGCTCTAAAATGTGCTTTACTTTTTAAGATTAACTGTTATTTTCCAAGGCATTGCTAGATTACATGCAATAGTTTGATTGCTCATTAAACTATAACTTTTTGTGGTTTTAAATCCAAATTTAACCTCAGAATATAAAGTAGAAGGAGGAACTAAAATCTGATTTTGTTTTAAAATTACAATATAATTTTAATTCATGTGAAAAAGAATCGAGAACGTCTATAAGGTTTGAAAATGCCAAATAGTTGTAAATTAATATATAGTATAATATATTTAGCAATGCTGAAGCTCAAGAAAAAAAAGCACAGAAATATGTAAAGAAATAATAACAAGCATTGATTTTGCTTTAAAAGCAAAAAAATATGTAGCCGAAGTTGATTGGTCAGATCTTCTCCTTTCAACTTTCACGTCTTAAAGCTGATTGGATGAAAACTGAACTCTTTAACTGAAACCTGTGAATCCATGTCATTTTTAGTATCTCTAATTTAAATTTAAGTTAATATCTAAAAATATTTTTTTAGGTTTTTATTTTGATATATCTTATAGTCATTTGTTCTTTATTATTGTTAACTAAAATAACCCTGCTGTGAATACCGGGTTCAGTATCATGTCACACCTCATAACTTCACTCATAAAGAACATATTTTCAATCTCAATCTCAGTCACTGAATCAGATTCAAGGGAACATCCCCAAATCTCCCTAAAGCAGTGCCCACTCTTACCTTCTGAGAGCCTGATGTTGAGCGTTTGATGGAGCCCCTTTTGATGGAGCCACTGGCTCTTCTACTGCCCCGCTCCATGTGTCCGGTTCACCCTGCACCTCAAAGACTCTTGACCATGTCGGACCCTCTAAGACCCTTTTTTTAGCTCTGTCTCTAAAGTGGTCCCTGCACTATCAGCGCTCAAACTCATCTCCGATGTTCTCTCTTTGGGTTCTCCCGCCCTTAACTGAAGATAGAAAGCTGCAGATGAGGATAAAACATCTCTCGATGACACGCTTGACACATAGACCCCGTTTCCTCCGCTTGACAGCCTGTAATCAGGATTAATGCTGCCAGCTCTTGGAAGCTTGCGACTTTAATGGGGCAGAGATTTAATAAATGGTTATTGAAGGTAAATCTACTTTGGGACACTGTGGCCCAAAAAGGTTTTGAAAACATGCAAACTTTGTGATGTTTCTCCTGGACTTTGAAGACTTAAGTTACAATAAGAAAACAGGTAGGCCCACACACTAACCATGATGTGCCTGACTTACTGTGGTGAAGTTTAAAGAAGGAAATTCTGACGGTTTGTAAATCATAACAATATTGACCTCACGGTGAGCTCATTCCAAACATGCCGGTACTGATTTGTTAAAGGTAAGTGAACCGTCTAAATAGTCAAACGCATAGAGATTAGCACTCTACAACCAAGAGATTATTTTAAATGAGGTCATGAATTAAATGAATTTCTCTTTAAATGCACACAGAAATAAAAGAATCAATCAAATGAAATCTGAAACAGATGCGCACCTTGCAGACCTTTCAAATCAATTAGACTGAGAGGAACCTTTCTGTATTACAGTAATGCTATGTGAACATCTGATAAGAAGAATACTGTCCTCTTGTGGTTATGGTTGGAATTGCATTTGTTCATATGCTTCATACCCATACCTCCATAACTATACCATATCTACTAATATCTCCATATTACACCATTTTAGCTTAATTACTAAAGCTTTTACTATTATTGTTTACATTATATATATATATTTATAGAAATAAATAATAATGTATATAACACTGTGTATATCTGATATATGTGATATATTTTAAAATAATTAAATAAATTAAAATATTTTCATTTTAAAGTTTTATTAAATTAGCATTTATTTTATTAAAATACAAAAAAAAATTTATATAGTTTTTATTTTTTGTTAATGTTTAATTTCAGTTCACACACACACACACACACACATGGATTTTTTTGACCCTGAATTTTTACCATTATACTTAATTTCCACTTTAAATTAAAATGAAAATCATTTTAAATTTAGTTCATGTTTTAGCAATTTTTCTGTATTTATTATTTTTTGTTGTTTGTTTTATTATGTTTTGTTTTTTAAACAGCTTATAGTTTATGCAGAATGATCTTTTTTCTATGATAGTTGGAATAACAGGATGGAAAATACAGTTTCTACTGTATAAAAACTACTATGTCTATGGAAAATCCTTATAAATAATGGAAACCAGTGTGTATGTGTGTGTAAAATTTGTTATTTTTTCTTTGTGTATTCATTCATTTGCTACATTATTTGATAAATTGGCTGTAGACGTCACCATTACAAGGGCATGTCAACCCTGTGAACAAACGCCTAGCTCCTCATCTCATTATAAGATGATGAAAAGTAAAGTAATCCATGTCAAGTCAAGAACACCACAGCTGATGTGAATAGAGTTACAGTGTGTCTGCTCATCCAAAGAAGAAAAAGTTAACCTTATAGGGATCAGATTGTCAGTTTGTTAGACATTAACAGTTACTACATAAGAGCAGCGATCCACTGATTGCTTGAGTTTCTATTATTTATGAGGCTTTGTGCATGCTTTCTAAAATGACAATATCATAATTCATAAAAATCAATCCAAAAAATGCACAAGGGGATTTGAAAAAAGCCAGGACAAACACTGATTTGTTTACAGGCTAAAATGAAAACATCTACTAATTCCTCCAACACGTTTGATTAAATGCCACAGATGAGTACATTTGCTAATTGAATCCCTGACATACAATAAACTCACAACAATAACATCTCAAGTACCATCCGATGAGTCTATGGCGTACGTAAA
This sequence comes from Enteromius radiatus, assembly GCA_032357445.1. Taxonomy (NCBI): domain Eukaryota; kingdom Metazoa; phylum Chordata; class Actinopteri; order Cypriniformes; family Cyprinidae; genus Enteromius; species Enteromius radiatus. The sequence continues at coordinate 11,099,510 of JAUCMS010000055.1, forward strand.
CACGAGACTTAAACACACTCTTACCTATGACGAATTCTGTGAACTTCACAACAGCTGTCATTGTGCTCTAAACTGAAATGCTTGCCTTCCAGGAAACAATACTCAAAGTGTTTCCATTGCTTCAAGAACAGATAATGCACAATTTCTCCTCGTAAGCAGACACAAATGAGCTTTATGGGCGCAGATGGCTCAGGCGCACATTCTAATTCCCTACAACTCATGAGCCTGTTGTGGTGACCAGAGCTCTCCACAAAACCCTGATATACATATACACAGCATGCAGCTGACACCAAACCCTATCAGCTTTTTAGCACAATTTTGAAGCATAAAAAAATGTAAAAAAAATAAAATGCATAGGTTTGTTTTATTATTTAATGTCTATATGCTTTGACCAGTCATAGCTGTGTTGAATATAAATATTAGAATGCATATGTGCTTGGGTGTATAATACAGGAATATAGGACCGAATCTAAGTAAGTTCGAATATTTGACATGTGAAAACAAGTCAGTGAGGCAGCCGAGGGTTTGCACATGATTTCCCTTCTCAGGAATATGCTGAAACTCAATCCATCGTCTTAAGCTGGATTTCCATACACTAACATTACCCACAGAGCTCAGCAGACCTTAATTGACAATGCAGGATTATGAGCATAATTTCATCTGCGCTGTGGGGATCGCATCAAGCGACATATCCAATTTCAAGACTGCAGACTGATGAGTTGTTTTATATAAAGATTAGGAAAAGATTACTTATTGTAGGGAAAAATATATGTAGATAGACAGATAGACAGACAGACAGATGGATGGATGGACTGACAGACGGACGGATAGATAGACATACAAGACAGGAAGATATATAGATATATAGATAGACAGAGAGACAGAGACAGACAGATAGATAGAGAAACTGTAAATAAAATCAAATAAAATATTAAAGTAATATTAAATATTTGTACATGTTAAACATATAATTTTGGTATTTTAATATAATGTTTTCTTTTTTTACATGTATTTTTACAAATATTTATCCTATTGTCACAGTTGCTGCTAACAGGTGGTCGGTCATCAGTTTCTGAATTACTTTTGAGTTTTAATATATTTCTTACCACTAGATAGCGCTCACACAGCATTGTTTCTCACGTAGCTGCCATATTCTGACTAGAAGGAGCTGGCATGAACTTTCACTTCCTGCTCTCTTTGTCTGCCTGATTTGCATAAGAGACAAGTTTTAGGTCAACAGTGCTGGCTCCCGACGATACTAATTAGCTTCCTGTTTGAACGTCTCCTCCTTCTGTACATCTTGTCAACAGACACTTTTTGTGTTGAAAATGACTCATATGTTTTCAAGCAATTACATCAGGTATCTTTACAGCCTGAACCAGTTATCACAAGTATCTTGCAGGTGGTCGAGTCAACATAACCTTGACAAACATAATATTGACAAGATCAACAGCAGAGGGTTTCTAGGAACTATCTGATGGACTCATCAGATCTACTCAAAAACTCACATTTAGGTCAGTTAACCTTTCTGAATCGTTGCCTGGTCCACATGGAAAAAATTAATCCAACTAGACACCAAGCCGACTAAACAAACATAGGCAGACACAAAGTTCATTGTGTCTTGTTGTAAATGGCCAACAGCTGTCATGAATGCATTGTTTTGTTTTCTACTTTTAATATTTTTGTCCTGACATGTTTCCAAAAATATTAGTTCCGTATATTAGTTCCATATGTGTTAATCTATGGAAAACACTTCTTAGAAATGTATTACAAGGTAGCAACCTCCTGAAAACTGAGAGAATAAAGGATGTGGGTTCGAAGACAATGTTTGTAACTCCACAGTCTGGCGTTGAGGGATATTTGTTCCCGTGTAGTCAGATTACAGCCAGCTATGCATTGCAGAGATGAATAATGCAGCAGGTGTCTGTCCTACCTGGAAGCTGACGGCCCCACCTGGTTGCTATAGAGACAGACAACAGCCCCAGAAGGCACAAAGGTGTGTGTTTCCGCTCTTCACTCTCCCCACGTGTGTTTGGAGGAGGGGAAGTGGGAAGTTGACGGGCACGAATGGCAGATCACGTACACCTCATGCTCTGAAAAAATAAGGTACAAGAGATGGACAGGTGGGACCATTCATGTTTGGGTCTTTCAAAATTCATGCTATTCAGCGAAAAGGGAAACACAGGCTGGACAAGCACCAGAGAGAAAGGAAAACTTTAAACAGAGCTCATAGCAAGGCATGTCGAGGCATGTCAATTTCTCCCAGCAGAGACTGGAAGATTTGAACCTGTGGCTCTACTAGTTCAACTAGTCAATCTTGAATTAAATACAGCAGAACATACTGGATATTTCAAAACAGACACCGGGGAGACTGTTAATGGACTTTAGAATCACTAATCTAGTGGATTACGCTGTTTTTACTTCCTCACAGTAAAAGAAAAAGTTTTATACAATTGATCTTTTTACCGACAGTCATAACAAAGTATCACATGCAGTGAGGGACGCACCCGTTTATTACCACATCACTGCATGCTTTCAGTGTGAGACCATCACAGACACGTGCCTCTCCTAATCACACTACACCTTCAGGTAAACATCACTCACAGTCTGTGAAATTGAAGCCAGTGCCCTAAAGTTGGCCTTCTTTAGACTTCAGTAGACTTGGAAAAGATAAAGTTACCCTCATGTCGTTCCAAAACTGTTAGATCTTCAATGGTCTTCGGAGAACAAATGAAGATATTTTTGATGAAAACCAGGAGCTTTCTGACCCTGCAAAAACAATACCTTCATACAACAATTTCTTCTCTTTTGCGTCAGTCTTCGATGCACACAAAACATATTCTTGTAGCTTCATAAAATTAAAAAAAAAAAAAGAGAGAGAGCATTTAATTGCTAATTGGCTAATTTAATGTTTCGCCAATTTAGCGTACAAAATCAAGTTCTATAATACCTCAGGAGATCTACTTGTTAGAATTTCAGTTGAAATTCAATGGAAGGTGCTTGACTCATTTGTAGCCCAAACACTGGTGACTAAGTTACTAGGATAGCAGCAGATAAGGAAAGATACGTAAATTTGATTGGTTTTAAGAGACTTTTTTAAAATTAATCAAGACACCGGTGAACTGTTATATTATAATGAAATGCTTGTAATTTATATGTTGTTAGAAAAAAATACGACAAATATTCTGAATGCTCTTTGAAAAGAGAAAAACTGCTTGCTAAAAGCTAATCTGTTAGCAACGGCTAGCTCTGCATGCTAACCAGCCCTGCAGTGCGTCATGCTGTTGTTTATGGTTCAGACTTGCTCACATTTCTCAAGGCATGTGGAAAGCATTCGGATTTACCACAGTTTTCATGTCATGTCATCAGGACACACAACATTACTGATGGAGAGGATTTCATTAATTTAAGAACGGAATGATGGGAACGTTTTGTCAAAGATTAACGCTGAATGATAGAAAACATTGTCTAATGGAACACAGACATGAAATACAAACCTTTCTCCTCCAACAAAACGTGAAATATGACATGCCAGAGTGCTTTGGATGCACTGTGGGATTTACAAAGTGGGCCACAGCCACCAAGTGACCTTTTCTTACAAGAATTAAACCCGTTTTTCCACATAGTTGTGTTTGTGTGTGTACTATTGGTGCAAAGACTCCCATTTTAATTGTCAGATGTTCAAAAAAGTGGTTGTGTTGACTGAGCACAACTCAGCAAGCCCTAACAAAGCAGTAAAAAAAAAAAAACAACAGTAATGAGGATTACAGCTTGTTTCCTGTGTGGAATTGTGGGGGCTGGGACGGGTGGGAGGGAGCGAACACGAGAGACAGACCGAGAGAGGTGTCATATCACTCTCATGAGAGGCCTACTGTAATTACACAGGATGTTTTGGGTAAACATATGAATGGCGCAGTTTCCATGCTGATCCTGGTGTTTTCCTGCTTTTTAATAGTAGACTTTCTCCTGATACACAATGCGTTGATGAATGTTCATACAGCAATATCCCTTCCAGTGAAACTCAAGATGTTCAGTATGATTCATGATGATGCCATTGCTTAGACAATGATGACAAAGATGGCACATTGCTACCCATCTAAATGACTCATTTATATCATTTGGCCTTGAAGAGTTTTATAAAGCCTATAAAATCTTAAAATGATGCTGCCAAGTAAAACATCTACTTCCTGCTCAGCTAGATTTTGAAATTTTTTGAAGTCTTCATGGTATTCTAGTCCTTAGATTTGGCCTGAACCCTTATTTCTGAAGAAAATATCCAAGTCTCCATGATATTCTAGTTCTTCTAGTTCACAAATTCAGTCACTCAGAAAAGTAACAGCACACCTTTCCTCAACATTTGAGGCTTGCACTCCTAAAAATAAAAGTTCTTAAAAGGTTCTTCAAACGGATGACATTTTTTGGTTCCACAAAGAACCATTCAGTCAAAGTTTCTTTAAAGAACCACCTCTTTCTAATCCTTTTATAATCTGGACATCTTTTGTAGAACAGAAAGGTTCTTCAGAAGTCAGAAGGTTCTTTATGGAGTGTAATACACATGTTTGTTTGTAACACATAACAAAAAAAAAAGCAAAATTTTCATCCAATCTGTAACCCATATGAGCAATCGAAAAAGCGATTCATGCCTCTGAGTTGGGAAGGAGAAAAAAAAATCATATCCTTTAAATGATATACAGTTATTTTAATGGCTCTTCTCTGTTCCCAACCCTTGCCGAGGGGGGTTGAACCATCGAAACCATCTAGCAGGTGTTCTGCATTGACAAGAAACATAAGAAAAAGGTGGTGTCAATTCTGTTCTGCTCCTAAGGTGCAGCCATCTACTCGTCTTGCCCCAGATTAGTTGGGGGCTGGTGGCACGAGAGCAGAGGGGTGGTGGAGGAGGAGCAGCAGCAGCAGCAGCCCAGGGCACCGTCTGTCTCTGGGTCTTCGGGAAGAGGAGATTTGCCCCTGAAACCATGAGGCCTCACAGGCGGAACAACCTGAATGTTTCTCTGCAGGACCAACCTCCTTCCCTTTCTTTTGCTCTCTCCCCGCCTTCAGCACTGTGCAGAGCTCACGTTTAGGGTAAACACTTCTTAGAAAGTGGGTTACCACGAATCCCCCTCTTCGAGTTTTGGAAAGAGTGAAGGGGGAACCTTAGTGAGCCGTGTAATTGTATGTTGAATCCCTTTCTACTCGGAGAACAAAGTTGGACAAAAGGTCATGCCCCCAAACAGGACACTCGGCTGAGCGAGTGGAAATCCCTCTGAAGAGGCTTCCTCTTGCTCACTAACTTGGAATTGATAAGTTGTGATAGATTTGATGGCTAGTGAGTTGAGGGAGCCCTTATATTTGGAACTGGATGCACCTTCTTTGACCCTAATAGCTATTATGTAAACAAAACTAATGTCAGATTAGTTTTTTTGGTGTAGGTGCCAATGGCTATTAACCTAGAAGTCACTCTGACCTGTCACCTGTCAGCACTTTGTCTGATTTAATGGAAAAAGGAGTGGCGTCTCTCCTTAGTGTGAAGGTTTGCATTAAGCCCTTCTGTTTTCTTTCAGCAGTGGCCTCTTTGGTGTTAGATTTTATGCTAACTAAGTCTACTCCCAAGGTTCAATTCAGGGTGACGTGCCTTGCTGAAATGGGAGGAGAAAAACTCTCAGGCTTTTCATCTCCGAGTCAGCTGTGTAAACTTCTAGTATCAAACTAACGTCTCAGTCATGAGAGCCAGATGTTATATGCAAGAGGGCTGGATTAAACACATTATTTTCATGTCTTTTTCCCCTTTGTGTTGTTTCTTTCTCAGCTCTGGGTGAAAGAGCTTTTGGAAACCATTTCAGGATCTCTCAAATCATACTAAAGGGATATTTCTGCTAATTTCCGTTATCGTTTAGTACTCCCATGTTGTTCCAAATCTGTAAGCATTTATTTCTCATGTGTAACGTGAAAGGAGAAATTTTGAAGGCTGTACTAGTTGCTCTTTTCCTTGCAATTATAATGAATGAGGAGTTCATCAACTCTCAATACTCAACAAGAACTGAAAAATGTAGAAGTAGTCCATCTCACTTAAAGGGTTAGTTCGCCCAAAAATAAAAATTTTGTCATCCTCAGGTAATCCCAAACCCATAAGACCTTCGTTCATCTTTGGGATACAAATTAAGACATTTTTGATAATATCAGAGAGCCATCTGACCCTCCACAGACAGTAATACAACATAACTTATGTAGAAACGGTGGAATAGTTACCAATGGTAATAGTAATCTTTATAATGGCGGAAGACATAAGTCATATTCATGGTTGAATATATGATGTTATTTTTGTTTTCTTTGAGCCAAAAAAAGTATTCTCCTATCGTCGCAAAACTTAAGTTGACCCACCGATGTCACATTGACTTTTTTTTACCTGCGTTTTTGCCACGTTTCTGTTGTACTGCTGTCTATGGAGGGTCAGATGGCTCTGTGATATCATCAAAAATATCTTCATTTGTGTTCCGAAGATGAATGAAGGTCTTATGGGTTTGGAACGACATGAGGGTGAGTAATTAATGACAGAATGTTTGGGTAAACTAATCCTTTAAGTCGTGCACTACATTCACAATCAATCAGATACAGCTAAGATTGTGTCGTTTGTTTGTGTTCTAGACAAGAAAACTTATTCACACATGCTCGACTGATGTTCATATCACCAGCGGACTGCAGTGAGGAACAACAAATCTGCTGTATGGGTCATTTCCAAGACTGCAAGACAACAAGAGACAAAAATAGACGTGTCTGCTGTCTATTACTCACGAGCCAGGCATATGGCATTACTACACATGTCTACATCGCACATGTTTACACTAACCGACATATAGTATCCTATAACTAACCTAAATTGCTATGAGGCAAACCCCATTTCAAACTCACGTGCATTTTACAGTAACAAACTCTCCATTATATGACCATAATGTAAATGAATGTCAACAAGAGAATATAATCACTAAAAATCTGTATCAGTCTCTGTAATGCTTGACTGGCTCACAAGACAAAGACTGACTAGACTGGGATTACTGAGTATAACAGCAGTCAATATTTGTTCCACCTAAGCCAAATGATGTTGTCAGCTATTCAGGGCTAGCCAAATTAAGCTTTGTCGTTTTAGTTTACAGAAGCTTCATCATTTTCAACATGACAAGTCCCATAAATATTACAGAACTGTACTCCAACTGAAGTACGATACCTTGAAACACTGTATATGCCATACGCAAACGATCAATTAAGATGTTTCCAGTTTAGTCAAGGATTCCATTCGCTAAATAGAGGAGACGAATGTGGGTCAATGTATTGAGAATGTAAACCACATAGCTCAGCTTGAATTCTGGGTGATTTGTGGTGAGCCTCAGCGCCACTAGGTAGATTATGCTGCATGTTAACAGAACAAATCTCAAATGCAGTCTTGTGCTTTATTTCACCCACACAATCTTGTTTACATGGGCCTTTTATTTTTTGCTGCTTGTTACGTCCAATAGTTGTCAACAAAGACGTGACCTGCAATTGAACTTTGAGGGTTGACATGAAGAGATTGGGACTGCGAGAGAAACCCAAGTAATTGTGGGTCTGCCGAAAAGCCCAAAACGCGAAACAAATCTGCCTGCTGTCAAGAAGGATGCAGGAGTGTTATTATCTAGTTCTTAACAGAACATTTGGGTGGAGAAGACAATTGTTGTTTATCGTTGGAGCACCAGCACCAACTCATCCAGCAACAGTTAAGATTAAACGATAAAAAACGAGGGACATGCAAAGAAAAAACATAATCAATTGAATATGCACATAAGAAGATCTCTGGTCTGATGAGGACTGAAAATTTGTTTTTATTGTTTCCAATATTGCTCTTGATCTGTTTTGACTTTTTTAGTAGTATTTGCAAATGACAGAGCTGATAAAAGTCATATTAATGATTGTGAGTTTGCTGTGAATTTTGAATGTTATGCAATAAAAAGACACAGCAAAGTGTACAGCAAAATAATGACAAGATTGTATTATATTGCATAGTCCTCATATATATATATAAAAAAAAAAATATATATATATATATATATATATATATATACACATTCAACTCATATGATAACTGGTTCATTTGAATAAATCGTACAATGTTACAGTTTTTTTTTTTATTATTCTTGGGAGGCAGTTTTTTATAGTGAATTAGAAACTTAAGTTAGGTGTGGACTGTCCAGGTAACTTTGAATGACTAATAACTTTAATGATCTGCTTCTTTTTCAGTGAATCGAATTCAACCAGCAGGACAAATACAATCAAAGTTATGACTCTTATGAACTGTTTTGTTGTGTGCGTCTCAAAAACACTACACGTTTCACAACTTTTGTACTTCTATCTCTCACTTCTATCTCTCATATTTTTCTGTCAAACTTATTAAATATGGCACAACCCTGACTGAGGCCAGTTCCAAAACAAATTCATTTTTTGAGGCAGTTCTTTTAATGAATAGTTTAAAAGAGGAGTTACTGATTTGCGTCAAAGTAAAAAAACACTACGCTGTATAATTTACAGCATTAGCGGAGAGCAGACTTCTTTCATAAGCAAACAAACTGGACATTACAAATGAAATGGACTCAGACGAATTGGAATCAAATCAAAGCAATTTAGAAATCGAGAGCTTGTAAATCAGAATCTAATTTAAACTGGAAATTTGTAGCTATTGATATCCAGTCCTTGCAGATAAAATGCACTCATCAGATACTGAGGTGGATCAAAGGCGAATATATATCTATGCAGTGAAAAACACTGTGCAGCAACTAGGGACATTCATAAAACATGTCCATCTTTAAGGCTTAGACTTTGATTCTACATTTCAAAAATAACAGTCAGCGTAAAATTCAAGAAGGATTTCATCCAAGCCATGGATTGGAGCAGGTCTATTAGCATCTGTTTAATCTTGCTGATGATAGCTGTCTTGCTTTGTATTTATGGGACCTTATCTGTGGATGTATTATCTGAAGCACAGATGGTATGTGTATGGGGGGGATGGGGGTCACAACAAATGGGAAGGAAATGTCGTAATTGGCTATGCTTCAGTAGAGTGGACTGAATATACCTGCTCAAGTTGACTATGAGCAAAGGCTAAATGAGATTAGCGTGTGACATGTGGTATCTGTGGAGAGGAGACCCAATATACTTGAACGTTTTAGCCTTTAACTTTAACATTCATGTTATCTAAAACATATATACTGTGTTCAGGCAAAATAACTCATTGAGATTTTGTTAGTCATCTGCATGACTAAAGGCTGTCCCTGTACACAAATATTTGACCCACTTTCCCAATGTCCTGAATGCTGTGCTCTTTAGAAGAACCTAGTAGAGAACTAGCAGCAGCATAATTCAGAAAGAGGAATTCCCAGTGACAGCATTTACCCAGTGTTTAGTTGCTACGCAGCATAAAAGGAACAAGGATTTTCAAATAACATTTTGGATATTCCCATTACCCGGCAACTACATTTACTCCTGTATTCATAATAAAACATCCTTCACACAGCTCCAGGGGTTGAATAAAGTCCTCCTGTAGTGAATCCATGCGTTTTTGTATGATAAATAGCCATATTTCAAACTTAATAAGCACTCTTCTCTCTTTGAAACCGGAAGCAGTCCCGGCTGATGTATGCATCATGTGGAAATGTAGTTTCAATTTTTATTATAACTCTGATAGGATTTGTCTGAAAGAAGAAAGTCACATACACCTAGGATGCTTCAAAGGTGAGCAATAATTTTCATTTTTCAACATTCTACTATTGTCATAGCAACCACATACAACTCCCTATAGTATTGTGGCTGCAAGTTCTGGACATTAAGCAGTATTGTACTTTCTTCAAAGAATATACAAGTTTCAACAGACTTCTTGTGCAACACTGTCTCCTAATATCCAAGGACAGGAACCGAAAGTGTTCAGTTTCCATGAGAAAACAAAAAAAGCAATCTAATCAGTATTGAGTCAAGAAGCACTGCACGTCTATAAAAGATATAGCAACAGTTTCAGAGATCAGTCGATTCAAACATTGCTTTTTCATCTAACGCACATTCAGCCTGGGTTCGTTTATTTTGATATGACAAAACAATGCTCAGCTATGAGCCAGAGTATCTAATGGAAGTACAAAACGGCCTCATGGGTAATAAAATGGCAGGGCCTCTGCTTTTCGTGACTCAAAAGGCTCGTCACAAAGTTGTCAGTCCTGTTCTACTATCTGTCTGGGTCTGCTTCAGAGGGACACGCTCCTTCCGTAGGGGCTGCTGTCTCACTGGTAATTGTAAGTGGGTGTGTGTTTGGGGTTGCGCTGTAATTTGCATGGTGCCTGCTGTCTGGGTGAGGCTTTGACTGAACCGCCTGAACTGAGACCCAGTGATGTTGGTCACTTGCATGGGTCTCCTAATTGCCAGTTTGCTAGAAGAGAACCAAGATGGGATGTGTCTTTAGGTAGACATGGGGTTGTGAAAAATTGGAGGGTCTCCTCTACTTTTTTGTGATTTATAATCCTAAAAAGTGATGCATAATGACAGTTGTCAGGCTTAATCAGTGTACCGCCTGAAAACTTTAAATACATTTGCACTGTAAATATACTGTATATCCAGTTGAATGTCTGTAAAGAAATGGCAGCAGAAGTTCATTTTAAAAAGGTGGTCCACGGGTGCATGGACACAAAGACAAACTACCTTGTCTCATGGCATAAATATATGGGTGCACCAATAAGTGCATATCACTGCCGTTTCCAAAAGAAATTATCACAAGAGGCAGTAAAACTTCATAGACAGTAGGTTTGTTCGGTAGATCACGGAGTACAGAGATGATACTTGAGAGGTGAGGAGCTTCGGTTCGAATCATGTGCAACTACGGTTCAACAAAACAGTTCAAATCTGCATACAAGGAAGTTGAAATAACGCTGTTGCACAAAATGTTCATATTTTCATGAGAGCAGGTTGAAGACAAAACACCTTCAGGGAACACAGAGAAACAAAAATAATTATTTAAAAGAAATAAATAACATAAATTAAGCACATCACTTATTTGTAAAATGTGAAATAACTAAATTGCTTACATAAAAATGTAAACTTAGAAAAAACTTAGAATGACTACTTTGACTTATTATATAACAATTCGTAATTTTTGCTTACGCTAAATATAAGATTATTTTAAAGGAAAACCAAATAAATTGTAATACGACGTTAAGCATTTACAATTTGTCACTGCATACGGTAAGGTATAGCGTACAAAGTTTGCGCCCAGCGGATCCTCTCCAAAATGGTGCTATGGTGACACAGTGAGAAATTGTTGAATAAAGTCATTATTTTTATTTTGTTTGCATACAAAATGTATTCTCGTTGTTTCATAAAATACAGATTGAACCAGTGATGGCAGATGGACTATTTTGACGATGTCTTCCATACTTTTCTGGACCTTGACAGTGTTCATTAGTGGACAGGCATAAGCTTTTTTCAACTATAATATCTCAAATTGTGTTCTGAAGACGAACAAAGCTTTTATGTGTTTGGAATGACATGGGGGTAAGTGATTCTTGACAAAATTTTCATTTTGGAGTGGAGTAACCCTTTAAAAAAAGGGGTTTGCTGCGAATAAAACTCCTAGTTTTATGATTTTTTAAAATTGTTTATTTAAGAAACCAGATCAGTCTGACATAGCAACAACAACAACTCAACCAATAGTGCAGATTTAGGGTGTGGCTATTAATTTTAATGGCCAATGAAAGTTTGGAAACTTGTTTGTAAACAGTCTTTATTTTGCAAAACCTTTGAAGACGCCAGCTGCACAGAAACACACACTTGCATACTCACAGCGCATTCCCTCTGCTAACTTCCTGCTGAAGTCAAAACCAAAATATGTAGGTGAGTTGTTTGTGACTGAATAGGTTTGTCTGTATGCTGTACACACAGGGGAGCTCGGTCAGGTTTGTCTCTATGCATCAACACCCCCATCTCCCCATAGACTACAATGCTGAACCCAGCAATTGAAAGATCCACCTCCCTCTTCTGTCTGTCTCTCTCTCCCTCCCTCCTCTCTGTCTGCTATCCTCCCCCTTTCTCTGGGGCCGTGCCAAGATCCCACTGCACCCGAGCGAAAACTCCAGCAGAAGCTGGTGAAAGGCGATCACATCAGCATTACTTAGCATCACGTTGTTATATTAGGCTAATGAATGATATCAGGAGTCGCTCTAATAATGTAACCAGATACATATTATGCAACGCTACAACTGCAGGGAATGTTAGTGCGTAATTGCAAACTGCGTGTGGCATTATGGTTAAAGAGTTTCCTGAAACAACAGGTGTGGATGTGAATCACACAAACTGCAGTATGTTTACAAAGATCAAGAGCAATGCCAAAATAGGCTTACAAAATCATTTATAATGACATGGGGATTTCTGAGCATCAAGTGTGGATTTAAATATTGGCTTTCACCTGGGGAGACACATGAGGATAAACATAATATTTACCTTGGCGAATCTGGAAAGAAATGTACTTGACTGACACAATTTTGTCTAAATAACATTCAAATAAAACAGTACAAAATGAAATAATTTTACATGCTACAAGTGACTTTATGTGCAGCAATACTATGCACAGTAAGGGTCTTCTTTTTGACATTTGCTAACAATTAAATTTAACAATATTGTTAATATTTCTCTGTTCTGAACTGTTTATGTTTGTAAACAAAGTTTGGTCTGTGCATATTTCTCCCCTGATTCAGGAGAGATGGCAACATTATGGATAAAGGACTTGTTGTCCTAATTATTAAATGTCCTAATTATTTGTTTATTTGTTAAGCATGCAGCTTCACTAAATGTTAATTGGTGGACTGGAGCGGTGTGGGTTACTTGTGGATGTTTTTATCAGCTCTCATTCTGGCGGCACCCATTCACTGCAGAGGGTCCATTGATGCAATACTAAATTTCTTTTTTACATCAGTTCTGATGAAGAAACAAACTACATCTTGGATGGCCTGGGGGTGAGTGAAGTTTTAGCAAATTACCTTTTTGAGTGAACTATGCCTTTAAGTGAGTTTTACATAACAGCAAAATATAACAATTCTGGAAATAAGCATGCACTAAAGTGCTGCAATACTGTCACATAACAAAGAACACAACATTACCTAACCAAATTGAAAAAAATAATCCATTACGCCTGTAACATATATTCAATGTGTTATGTCAAAAAGTCACAGATGATCAATACTGCCATGAAGTTTAGTGTCAATTCAGACAATAGAACATACAGTCAATACCAGCACTAATGGATAGAGAAACACTGTTTATTATTGCACTACAAACAATTTCTTACAGTATAGACTAACAAGTACTGATACTGTATTCTTTTACCTGTTGAATAGTTAGTTCTCTATCCACTTGCTCCCTCAAACCTAGCCTGCATTGATCATTTTTCATGACTGAACTAACTTATGCTTATGCAACTTTAATTTGATATTGCATTTCCAAAAGTACAGGATAACAACTTCCTGGTAAGCCCTTCTGTAGAATCAATGGATCACGCATGACGTCGTACACACGTTCCCACTTCCGATCTAGACAGTCATCTGATGCACGATCGATATCTGTTTTATAACGGTGTTTGTTTGGAGTGTGAATGCCTTGCTGCGCGTGCGGCTAGCATCGCGTGTCTAGCAGAGAAGTCTAGCACAATTTGGTGACGCAAGGGAGCTATTAATATCACAGGAACGGGATGTACTGACTTCTGCAGCGGGTCACTTGAGGACAAACACAGTGTACAACATTTCTGGAACACTGCAGATTTTTGGTAAGGATGCGAGAAAAGATATACGTTTTCTCGCTGGAATAACACACGTTTCGTCGTGTGAGACAGCAAAGTGGGTTTGGGGAGAAAGAGTTTAACGCTTCGCAGCCCCGATGAGCCTCGCCCACTTTTGAACCCGTTGACTCGCTGCACTCCGATCAAAACAACCATACAAAGAATGTGCACACAACGGGGGAGGGTTTTGTTTTCGGTCTGAGGGGTAGAATACATCTTTGTGGCTACCATTGTGGAACTATTTGAAACTAAGTGTCCATGGACGGTGCAATTAAAAAAATTATTTTAGTAGGCCTAATAGATAAATAATTTTAGAAAATGCCTCTTTTAATTAAAGGGACAGCTCACCCCCAAATTAAATGTAGCTATCACTCACCCACTTGTTAAAAAAGTTGACTTTTGAATGTTGTTTTCATTATATTTAAAGTGATTGGGGAACTGTAAAGCTCCGAAACGTCAAGAGCAGTAAAAACCAGACGATTAATTCATGATTCAGACTGATCTGGTTCTCAAGTTTATCTGACTAGACTGATTTATGAGCAAATTGTTACGCCTGAATTTCAGAACTGGATGACTGGTTCAAGAGTGTTAATGCAATTTCACAAATCAGAAACTTTGCTTTTCTTATAAACCCTTAACTGTTTGTTAAAGGTTCTATCATTAATTACCCATGCCGTTACAAACCTTTAAGACCTTTGTTCATCTTCAGAACTCAATTATAAAGATATTTTTTTTATATTATTTTTAATAAAATCGAAGAGCTTTCTTACCCTGCGTATGCAACTGATATGTTCGAGACATCAGAACGATGGCTCCTGCGTCAGCTGCATCACATGCTTTGAAGACATTGTTGAATTGTTGAATGGGTCATTCCAGCTGGAATCATCAAATTTAGGAAAAGTTCCCCACCTGACCCCCTCAGATTTGTCTGAAAAAAAAAAAAATTTTATATTTAAAAATATAAAAATATTGGGAAGTATTGCTCTGAACATTGGTGTAAATCAATTTTTTTCCATTTTTGGACCTTAATATCTCAACATCCATAAGACTGATGTCAAAGAATGTGAAAGACATGGACCATTTACCAAGTTTGATGCTTATACATTGAAAATTGAGGTTTCTATGGACATCTGAAAACCCTTAAAGTAATAGTTTCAAAGAAAAGTAGAGGGCCAGCATTCAGGTGTAAATTCAGTAACAATGCTGTGAGTTGTAATTCATGCAGTTCTGGACTAGGACTCTTAGCCCAGAAAATTTCATGGACCTGGCACAACTAGAGATATTTCAGTCTGAACATGGTCACTCAGACTGTGATGCCAAAACAAACTTTTTTTTACAGATTTTTTTGTGAAAAAAGTATGCGCAATTTTGTATATGATCTATTGGTCATATTACCCATCACATAGATTTTTTTCAGACAAATCTGAGGGGGTCAGGTGGAGACCATTTGATGATTCCAGCTGGAATGACCCGAATAAAGTTAGTATTCTCGTAGCTTCATAAAATACAAATTGAACTACTGATGTCACGTGGACTATTTTAGCGATGTCCTTACTACCTTTATGGGTCTTGAATGCAGTTGCGTTGGTGTCTATGAAGGGTAGAAACTTGTGCTGCGTCCGAAATCGCTTACTTCCCTACTATATAGTGCCCGAAAAACAGCATGCGAGGCGAGTAGTATGTCCAAATTCATAGTATTCGAAAATCAGTAGGCGAGAAGTACCCTGATGACATACTGCTTCTGCCCGAATTCTATAGTAGGCATACCATGGACACTTTCCTATCCCATGAGGCTCAGGGAGAGCAGGCATCATATTCGAAAAATGGCGGAAAATTGAGACGCAGCTGATTTCAAGTGCAATTACCTCAGGAAAAAAACTGTGATTGTGATTAAATTACACACAATCTGAATAAACGGATGACATTTTAATGCCACAATTATGTTAACAATTAAGTCTAAATTTAAAAGCTTAAGGCTAATTATTTTCTAAATAAATAAAAAAGATTTATATGGCCTTCTCTGCTTGCACCTTAATGTTAAGAGCTCTTGTTTAAGATAACACACATTGCCTGCCATTTTACCTCACTGTGTTGTGCAACTCGATTACAGTGGCTTTGTGTATGTTTATGTCTCCAATGTCTCCAAATATCTTGTCTCATATATAGTTGAGTGACTAACGAATTCCATTCAAGGCCATAATAACAAATACTTTACAACCTCAGCATGTGAGAACATGCAATAATACCTATACCTCCTGCACTCAGTATAAATATATGTAGGCTAATAAAAACCATGCATTACACAATAAGGGTAAGGTCAGCTAAATAATTCTGTAATTAAAGTCAAAGTACTGCTTGTTTATCATGTAATATAGTATTGTATGCATACTGTATATATATCATATTAGCCTCAGTCATTGCTGAGCAAATTTAGCTCTGAAATCACAAGCACTTGAAGAAGGCATTCAAATGCTATACCAGCTGCATTTCTCATTTTGGTTTCTTAAGATTTCCTGACAAACAATATGTTTAAAAGAACAAATGCACGCCCACTGCACTGGCTTCAAATAATAGAATTCAAAATATAGATGCAGACCTATGGAGTTGAAGTTTCCATAAAGACTCAGTGGTCACTTTATGTTTGTGTTTAGCCTTGTTTTATTGTAGTCAGTTCATCTGCCCTCAGAACATTTTCTTCATCCTGAGAATACATCAACAGGAACAGTCCACTTCTTTGTTGTGATTTTGAAAGATATTGAATAAGGATAGTATTAAATAAATACTAATCTAGCTCTTGGGAGTTAGATTAGTATTTAAAAGTCTTAACAGTGATTTTAGTGTTACACTGAATTCAAATCCAACCGGTGACCTCTCTGTGTTTCAGAAGGATTTGTTCTCATTTATTGAGAGCCTTGTTAATCTGCCCTTTCATTAGCTGCTAGAGGACACGGCCTGTTTGGCTTTTCAAATGTGCAGGGTATTATTGACATCCACTGCAAGGTTTGAATTCATATTATTTCAGTGTATTATTATTTCAAATGATATATTCACTTGAAATCACTTTGCTGAAAATGCATAGGGAAAATCCTGTCACAAAGGCTGCTGTAAAAGTGGGTGGTCACTGTTGTACTCCATTAGTGGCTTTTGATAAAGAACAGGAAAAGCAATGTTCAAAGTCCTACCTTGAGTACATTACATACGTGTACCCTGAGGACATGCCATTGTGTGATATAGGTTACATGACTGTAGTGTACAGAGTATGCATGTACTGTACATATCACTGTTGTGTTTGAATATGGGTCAGCTAGAGGCCCACTATATATGTCTAGTGCTAATGTAGAGCCTCAGGGTCAAACTGTGTAGTTGAAGGGAGAGAAACTGATAGATGGAGGTTTCCTCCTCTTCCTCCATCAAACATGTCTTACCAGCCCACTGATTGATGCCTCATGAAGAGAGCTGCTCTCACTGTCAGCTAGTTAAAGTGTGTTACAGTTTGTTCTTTTTAAGCTATATTGTGTGAAGCAGACAAACCTGTACCAGCAGCATTGTTTCAGAGTGGATTACTGCTAGCCTCAGCAAGCATCAGCCTCATAAAATCAATTTAGCATGCTACTGATTTGTACTAATTAGCATAACTAATATGACCTTCTTGTGGTCTGTTTTAATTAATTGGTAGATATGGTACATTCAGGTTGTCTAACTATCTATCTATCTATCTATCTATCATTGCAGATCATGTTTGCGGGTGGGGCTTTATCATTCAGAAGAGCATTTGATTGGACAAAAACCTTTGGTGCAGGATGAGTCATCAGTGTTTTGGTCTGTTTCCCTGTAAAACTGTGACTATACATTTAAATACCCATTAATGCAACATATGTAGGACTACACTAAGGCATAAAACTAAAACCTGCTATTTTAATTTAATAGGGTCAATAAAGTGGCTTTATTATATTTTTATATTTAACTTCGTTCAAACTGCAAATAAAAATTCACTGCTTCATTGAGATAAATATAGGATTTTGTGGCATGTGTAACCTAAATATCCAGCTGGGCCAAATTAAATCAATTTTGGACTTGTTTTTGTCTCTCAGAAGCATGAAATCCTTAACTTGTCTTTGCATGAATCATACATTATGGCATTTTCTCTCTGAAATTTCCATGCTATGTTTACTTCATCGTCAGTAGTTTACTCAGAAGAACTGCTTTTGGATTCGCTGTTGGTTTATAGGTGAATGTTTCTCATTGTGCTCCAGTGTCCTTCAACAGATAAAACAACAGCCCAGCATCTGGTGGAAGCTCAGTTCATGTACCTTTAAGTGAAATGTTTGTTCTGGGGTGTTTGGGACACAACAGAGCAGAACAGCATGATCCACGGTAGTCATTGAGGTCAGGAATCTTGCCAAGGACATGGGCGGAAATTTCAACATGTGAAATGATTGACCAGTCAACTATATTATGCAAGAGCGCTGTTGATGTTATTTGGGAAGTTCTTGCAGTTTTTCATTCTCACGATCAGGTTTAGTTTTTTAGGTTTAATGTTTTGTTGTATGTTTTGTGCTGCTCGAGTTCGCAGAGGGCTTTGTTTAAGTTGACTTTGGGTGCTGATCTGAGACCAGTTCTGTGGTTTCTCTTTTGATGGTTAAGATCAGAACTGGGCTGGGACAAAGCTGGTCCTAGATCAACATAAAAGGGCACTGTCTGAAGATGAACAGGAAGAGAGTTGTTACATGCATGATGGGAAATGATATGTTTCCCAACTACAGATCAAAAGAACAAAGCTAAACCACAAGTAGTAAACAGCCTCTGAGTTTCAGAGCTGCTGAATTGACATTTAAAAGCTACAGTGACTTCAGTATAAAATGCATGCGCACACACACACACACACACACAAATTCAACGAAAGAGAGAGAAAAGAAACAGCAAACACAAAATCGTTTTACAGCAGTCAAGCCCTAGTTATCAGAGTCAGGCCATGATGAGAGTGCAGGTCATTTCTAATTTATGGCTTCCATGGAAAAGACAAACCTAACTGTATTATGTGACCTTCAGTCTTTTGAGGTGTGTTTGCTAGTCAGACTTTCAGGTCATGATGACACGTTGTTGGGAAGCATGCAGTCAAGTGGTGATTATGAGAGACAGTGTAAGAGGTGCCACATTGTTGTCCGTCTTTGCTTGTGCAAAGAAAGGAATCACATGCACAACCCACATGAGTCATGACTGGAAAAGTATCAGTTTCTGCCCATAATGACTTTGCTTAAAAGGTATCAGCTTGCCAAGGTAAATAGTGTATCTATCTATCTGGAATTTGAAAACACCTAATGTATATCTATCTATCTGTCTATCTAGCTGTCTATAATGTATCTGTCTGTCTGCCATATCTATCTATCTATCATTTGTCTGTCTGTCTATTTTCTATCTATCTATCTATCTATCTATCTATCTATCTATCTATCTATCTATCTATCTATCTATCTATCTATCTATC
>JAUCMS010000055.1:11118922-11170082 GCA_032357445.1 Enteromius radiatus
TATCTATCTATCTATCTATCTATCTATCTATCTATCTATCTATCTATCTATCTATCTATCTATCTATCTATCAGTCAGTCAGTCAGTCAGTCTGTCTGTCTGTAGTTTCTATCTATCTATCTATCTATCTATCTATCTATCTATCTGTCTTTCTGTACTTTCTATCTATCTGTCTGCAGTCTATCCGTCTTTCTCTCTATCTATCTGTCTGTCTATCTTCTAACTATCATTTATCTGTCTATCTATCTATATGTCTATCTGTCTATATAAGTTCTCATCAAGTCCTGTTTATAAAAAAAAAAATAGAGTATATACACTATGTATGTACAGTAGTGTGCCATACAAGGAAACAGTCTAATCAGTCCACAGCTCTACAGTATATAGGCCCTGTGTTCTAGGACAGCATGGCCTTGATTGGTCTGTACCACCTGGTGGTGCGGTCAGGCTGTCCTCACAAACTGTTTGTATCCAATGGGATTACATCTGAAAACTCAAGAGGGCATGTGCAACAATCATCAGTAATGATGCAGTGCCCTGGGAGAATGTGATTTTTCTTGATAGTATAGAAGAATGGCTGAGTCATCTCACTCGCGTGGTGAAATTGAGAATATGATTCAACCTGCTTCTGAAACATTTTGGTGATTGTTGAAAAAGAACACAAATTATAATAGGAGAATGATGGCGTGGGTTGTTCATTGTGTGGGACACGCAGTTTCATTTAAATGTTCTCACTGGTTGCAAAAGGGCATTTTGCAGAAGTATTTGGTCAAATTTGTATTGTATGTTAAGGCAATTCAGTGCATCTTGTGTGTATTGTAGAGTAATTATGCTTAAATTGTAATATGTATCTTATACTGTGTGTCTATACATTTAAAGTATCACATATAAGAGCTTGGATTATAGCATAAATATGAAGTATTGATATATTATAAATGCATATGTTCATATACATATCAAATAATAACTATTTAATAAAAAATGATAATGCTAATTACAATAATTTTATTAATAAATACTTTTTTATATATAATTTATCTTTTTAGGTTGCATTTTCTTTAATTTGAGTTTTGTGGCAGCCATCTTGTGAAATTGGAACTGCCGTCTTGTCGTTATGCTGTGATAGGATTTGCCTCAGAACACTGCATGAAATGCAAGAACACCCAGTTCTCGTGGTGGTGAAAGAATATGTAAAGTAATACAACCAGATGGCTCTCTGAATGCAATGTAGGCTTGCTCTCAATGAACACTTGGAACTTTCCAGGGAAGTCTATTGTGAATAAGACTGAAAGAGAGTACATGCTTTCCCACAGGAGAATAGTGCATCGTTAGAGCTGAAGTGGTGGGCTTCAGCCCTTTCATTCCTCCTCTCCTGCTTTAATATTAAAAAAGATTAAGTAACTTTTGAAACACTGATCTCGATTTTCACCCCCACAGTCTGCTTGTGAAATGCAGGAATATGAATATATTTTCCAGTCTGGGATTCTGTGTCTGTGTGTTATTTATTTTGAAATGTTTTGTTACTTCCAAGCCCTTGGAGCCTTTGACTGAATGGAGCCAACTGTATAAATATTTTACAGTATTGTTTCCATTCTTTGGGAGCTATTGCGGCAACATACATTAAGTGAGAACTCTTATAGTTCCACTGCTTTGTCATACAGTAAATTATATGACATAATGTTGATTTTTCCAACCTAAACGAGTGCTGGAAAGGGGGAAATAAGAGTTATACAATTCAGCATACAAAGATATGAAAGGAAATCAGTAACAAAATATCAGGTTTACTTTTATAATATAATATATTTTTGCAATTAATAATTAATTATGCTGAATAGAAGCATTTTATGCCCCACTCCTTAGCAGTCTGTGAGTGTAGCCTACATTACAAATGCTGTTAAATTACAATAATAATAAAAAACTAAAAAGTACGATTGGAATCATTTTGTGAGTGGGTGTGGAGTGAAATCTTTTGCAATTATACTATTTCTTTACCATGTAAGTTAATGTTGCTTGACAAATAAACTCCATTATTACACACATCAACACATGTCTTATATAGGCTGTGCATTTAAGATCTGACTGAAGTTTCTTTTATACTTTCTAAAAAGTTTGGTGGGGGCAAGTAAGGTAGTGCACTCCGGGACACGTCGCCATCCAATGAGCACGCGCGGCTCGGTGACGTTGCCGAACGCTACCGGCCGACACGCCCCCAGCATGGATACAATCAGCTCTAATCGGCGCACAGCATACTGTCACTTTAACGTTGTGAGGACTACAGCCACGATGGGAGTTTTGATAGTCAATCCAGACAAGTTTTCAGAGCTCTCATCACCGGAAACTTATCTCTAAAGGACGCAAGCACTCGGTGTGGCGCGCTCACGGCTCGATCTCGCATGATTTACATGCAGGATGTCAGTGTTGCTGAAAAGCCGGTAAGATAGTGCAAAGTGAGTTTGAGAGCTGCCTATTCAGCATCACACAAAGGGATCTACTGAGTTAAATGGTCTACTGTCATTGAGTTTGAATGTCATAAAGAAACAACTACTCTTCAACGAAATGGATCACTTCGCAGCAGAGTGCCTTGTGTCAATGTCCAGCCAAGCAATTGTCCACGGTCCAAAAGGGAATAGAGAGATTAAGCCAGAAACTGCGGCTGCACAGAGGAATGGAGAAGAAACCAAGGAGCCTTTGAAAGACAACTCATCTCTTTTTGTGGTGGCGAGAATTCTGGCGGATTTTAATCAACAGACCCCCACCAATTTTGCCGAGCAGGCAAAAATAAAGGAGGAGAGCACGCCACCAACAGCAACCCTAACCAGAGATGATGGGAACTCTGCCACACCTACCACCACCATCACCGGCGACTCTGCTCTTAAACAAAGAAGCAAACGATTTAGGGGTCGAATTGAACAAGAACCCCCACAGAAAAAGCACAAATGCCACTATTCAGGTTGTGAAAAAGTTTATGGCAAATCGTCCCATCTCAAAGCCCACCTAAGGACACATACAGGTCAGTTTCCATTCCTGCCAAGTGTATTGCCGTTTCGCAGATCCAATGTAAACATCGCGACATTTACGCGTTCGCACACTTTTGGCACATTGTGTTCCGCACAAGGTCCGTTTTTACGTGATGGGACAACAGTCGTGTTGCAGTGATAATCTTTACTAAACATGCATTTGCTCTTTGTTTTATAGGAAATAAATTGTTATTCGAGGTAAGTAGCATCGTAAATATCGGCACGCCCACTATGAGGAAGCTATATGGTAAACAGCAACAGTTCTCCCCCCCAGTGCCTCGCCTATATGAGCCAACTCAACATACACATATGTCCAATAAACCAGTTTTCATTTTCAAGTTCAAAGCACTTTATTGGCACGATTATTCTGCGTAGAATGTTGCCAGCGCATTAATGCACACAATAAAACGCTGACAGGAAGAAGAAAAAAAAACCACCAAAAACCAAGTGCAGGAATGTTAACACAAATAATAATAATAGTGACAACAATGCACCATAAAATAAACGTTCAACAGGATTACCAACAACAAAAGAAAAAACTATTTACAATGTAAGTGTGCGCGTGCTCATGCATACAGACATTTGTACTATACATTCAATACCTTCTCACAAAAAAATCTGCTTGCAATTAAATCTAACACACTGCTGGTGCAAAAAAAGAGCCAGGCACCCCATGATGTAATCGCTCATAAAGTCTTGTAGGCTATAGTTTCAGGAGGCGACGATGGTAGTTTGCGAAAAGTCACTGGCAATAGCTCGCGGCGCAGACAGCGAACGGCTTTTAAAGTCCAGAAACGGCGGGTTCGCGCATAATTTGGTTTTCTTTGCGTTAGTCCTTCATCTACATGCAAGGGGGTTAAAAAATGAAACAAATGAATAAAATATGGGGGTTGGTGAGACTTCTGCGGTTGCTTGTTTGACTGTTAAGCTCTTTGTTGTGATGTGCCACACCCCCGTCGGACAGACTGCCAGCTGATCTGGCCAGCAACAGACTCGACCAGCAGAGCGCTGAACCGCGCAGCGTACCCGCCCTCAGCGCGGACCTCAGCCCTTTATAATTGACGGTTAAGATGGAAAATACATAAAAAAAAAAGTAATTACACCTTTCTGCAAAGCATTTTCACGCATCTTGACGTGCTATCATTTTATTAACACCGCGTTGTTGTCACCTCAGACAATAGATGGTCCTCCTTACAGGAAACCTGTTCTAAATCGAAACGTTCTTGACACCTAAAGGCGTTGTGGCCTCAGATCAGAGATAAACCACAGACATATAAATTGTGTCAGGGTTTTCCGTAACACACCCCTGGTTACTCTAAATAGATGAATGTTCAGACAGTGCGATGTGTTTTATCAGGTAAAATAGATCTGATAGAGCTCCTGCAAGTCTTCTGGTTCCAAGGTCTGATTGATACACTAAGTTTATCATTCAGATTTAGGAATGTGTAGGCTAAATTGATGCTCATGTTGGTTAACCACAGTTATTTAAATATTAGGGGTGGATATTGCAGCCTAGTTTTGCTTATAATAAGGTAAACCGCATAATTAGGTTAGTTAAAGTTGATTTATTGTGCCAAATTTATAGCTTTGTGTTAGTATTCTAATTGAAGCACTGCCACTGAATGTATACAAAACAATATGTAACAAAAATCTAAGTAAACTAGTTGTCCCCACTAATCCAGAATGGTGACTCATCACTTGTGGTTATGAAAATTTGACCTATACTTGCTTATGATGACCTACCAGTCTAAACTGTCATCTTGAAAATTACAACATAGATAGCACATCTCATCAGTCAGAACAAACAAAAACAGTCATAATAATACAAAATGTACTAGCATGCCATATCTGGTGAGGCAGGGCTACCTCAAAACCTCACCTTGACTTTAAAATATTGTTCTGTAAAACTCCAGCTTCAGTTGCGGTCTAGTGTATGGTGTTGGTTGTGTGTCTAGTTTTGTGTTGACATTTCAAAGTAAGTCAGATAAATACCTTAATTCATCATTTGCGGTGAATTTGTTTATGGTGTGTATTT
The DNA here is from genome assembly GCA_032357445.1 of Enteromius radiatus. Taxonomy (NCBI): domain Eukaryota; kingdom Metazoa; phylum Chordata; class Actinopteri; order Cypriniformes; family Cyprinidae; genus Enteromius; species Enteromius radiatus. The sequence continues at coordinate 11,123,972 of JAUCMS010000055.1, forward strand.
AAGACCTCCCTCACTTCCTGTCTTTCAGTAGGGCTATTCTCTAAATTGCAGACTTTAGATTGGGTTTCACTGTAGTCACCGGTCTGCGATCGGACCACGGTTCGGTTAAACAATGAATGTTCCATCTCATTTGTTTTGATAATCAGAGAATGTGGGTCATTTGAGTTGAGCTCAGCCAACCTGCTCCGTTCTGGGTGCCTTTCTTAAGCACTCAGCAGATTTTCCATCAGTCTCTACCAATGGAGCAAAGAGAAGACGGATCTTTCTCCCAGCAACGCACTGCTTTTGAACTGAAGGGGGAACACAGAGTTATAAAAACAAACTTGGGGAGCCAAAAGTACCGAAGACCTCATTTGACTTAAGCAAACGCCCTAAATTCCCTGCTGGTTCTGGTTTGCACCCTGCTTTGGATCATTTTTCTTAATCCAGCAGAAATTGGCCACAGAGAGTAACATCCAGCTTTCTACTTCGACCGTAATGTCGCCGATTGCGTCGTATACTGTAGCGGTAGGATAAAACCTTGGGCTCTGGGGCTTTCTTGTGCAGGGATGCAGTCATTCCAGTTAAACTGCTTTCGTGAAAATGATTAGTAGTTTCTAAAAAAATGCAACAGGTCTTGCTATGTTCCTTTTTTTTTTTGCATTTTACTGTCGTGGCAACTAAAGTGTAAATAAATATTTACTTAATTTGTTCAGTAGCGGTGCTCTTGTGCTGTTCCGCAGAATGAGTAGTTCCAGGGGAAAGGGGGATGGCCCGAACCATAACAAGTGCAAGCTTGCTGGAAGACGAAGGCGTTTTATGATAGAGCCGGAGCAGATGTACTGTCATGATCAAACGGCACAGAAATATTGCAAAGGGCTCAGCTTTGAAATGCACTGCAGCGACTGCAGTTGTTTAAACGGCACTGAAAGGAACTTTTACCTTTGTACTTTTGAAGACTATCCAATATTGCATTAGTATAGATAACTGTGTCAGTACAAAGTCTGTTAAGTGTTATTTCCCTCCCCAAGAATTTGTTACTAGCTCACAAAACTTTGTAAAGCACTTGTTTGCGGACTGAAATGACCCTTTCCATCTCGCTAACTGTCTTATACCACATACGTTTGCCAAGCCACCAATTTTAGGTTCTGGGTCTATTTGTAGCTCTGTTTTCTTTTTAAAGAAAGACTATGTATTGTAACACAGCAATTCTGTGGTAACCTGTGGTTACAGAGTGTCACTGAGCTAAGTTTGGTAAAATAACCTTCTTGTGACCTTTTGAGTGGACCTTTTCAGGTTAGCCTGACTGTACTGCCTCTGTTCTCTGGGTACATCCTGGACTTTAATCTCCACTTTGTTGGGGTTTATAGTCATGTTAAGATACGTTCATGGCCTAGGAGAGCATTAAGTATAATATTTGACAGATGTTTTATGGATATGCACAGTCTCAAGACAAAAAAGAGGACACACAGGAAAGTTGGAGAGGGTAGAAAGTAAGGAAAAGATTCCAACTAGCATGTGGCTGGATAAGGAAGGGCTCGTTAATCATCCTTATAAACACAGATGGACAGATTCAGAGAGATGCTTGGTTTGCATTTGATGAGTTGTTAACCGTAATGGTGCACAATATGCTTGCAGATGATAATTTATAACATTCTCATTACTTTATTAGTCGGCCGCATTTGACTTGTTACGAGAAAAGGAACCTGTGGTGTGCATACATGCAGATGAAATGGGTGTGGGGCCATCCGGGAACAAAAAAAAAAAAGATTTTCACAAACCTGCAAGTTTCAGTTTAGGAAGAGGAAGTGACATGGCTTGAGGAGACTGCCAAGGCCATGACTGTGACGTATTCTGGCGGTTTGTTATGCAGAAAAGACATTGTGTCCTTTCAGTGCATGTGAGTTTCTCATAAGTGTAGTTCCTCTGAAAGAGTTTTGCATGAAATACCTGACTTGAAAAATGTCTGCTCATAGTGAAACTGCAGTGGTAGTACTTACACATCTAAAGCATTAGCTTTCTACATTTGTAAAGATGTAACGTAATGCAATAAAGCATTGCTCGATTCAAGTTAAGGGCAATTTGTCGCATTACCTCAAAATACAAATTCAAGTTGTCCCTTACTTTATTACAAAAAAAATTTAATAAAAAATTAAGGTTATGTATGTACAATGAAAGTAAATCAGGCCAGTTTTAGAGGTTTTAAAAGCACGTACATAATTGTCTTGTGTTAAAACTTGTGTCAAATCATTTTAGGCTTTTACGGATTTAAGAGTTGCGTCCTCATGGCAGCAAACTGCATGCAAGCTACACAAAAGATTAGGAAGCCATTTTATTTTGCCCACTAAAATCAGGTCTCCAACTGTATTATGTTGTGGATATGATATTGAAACAGGGTATTTTGAAGTTTCTAAATTGACCCCATTCACTCCTTTTGAAAATTAACGTTATGCCTCAAATGCTGTCGATTAATCTTAACTTGTACTGAACCCAGTATATTCCCTTAACTAGCCTGTATTCGGTTTGCTCACTTTCCCCACATAATCCTCTTTAAAGTTTTAAGGTATGGTATTCACCAGACTTATGGTTGTCAGTATTCCCTTCCAGTACTTTTTGAAAGTCAAGGCTGAATGAAAAAGTTCACTCGGTCCCCAAATTGCTTTCAATAGCAAACGCATGACGGACCCTCGTGATCAGAATGGGTACATGTGGCCCCTGTGTTATGGGTTAATCTCCTTCGCCCTATAATCTAATCTGCTCCCTGTACAACTCCATAATGTCATCTGGGTCCAGTTCCTAGACTCATTATCCTGATTGGGCTACTCGGGACCTATATCACTAGTCCTTGTACTCATGGGAATATCTCCAGGGAAGTGGAGGGGCATGTTACCACATCAAGCCACTAAGTACTTGAGAGAGTCTTGAATATTGATAGCACGCCTCGGATCACACTGTTGCATGATGTGCTGTGCAAGGGAGATTAAATGAGATCACCTCCAAGGCCTCAGAGGTTTTTGTAATCCTCTGCTGCATTGAGATGGTAAGTATGAGCAAGCGGAACGGTGGGACGTAGAAGATGAGAGCGAATGTGGTACACAAATTGCTCATTGTGCTGAGTGGGTTGGTGAAGAGAAGGGGGACACAGCAGGTTGAGGGTCTAAGGTTACCAGACAGCTTTGTCTGATCTCCTGCAAATATGAGGAGGCGGGGTTTCTCTCCAACCCCGAAATGCTATATAATAGGAAGACAGATTTTGCCACTAATTGATGGACAAGATTGGGTTAAAGCAGCTTTGTTGGGGTAAGGATCCTAAAAGGCACACTGTGCTACAAAAGAAGGGATTAACTAATTTTAACAACATTTGTTAAGATAGTTTTGAATCCTAACTTTGCATGATTTAGTGCTAATGTCCAACTTGGGTTGAAATAGATGGTTATTGACCCACTATAGGTAAGGTCATCAGTAAAGGTCATGCTGCCTCCATGTATGGCTAGTATGCATTAGCTTCAATCACCAGACATACCATACATGCATACAAAGCCCATAATGGCATATTTCACAGTTGGTTAGCTTTTTTGTTGGCCTGTGAACTCATGTTCGTTACGTGACCCTTTGTATTGTCTTCAAGAGTCCCAGTAGTGTGCACAATGTAAAGATGACATTGTTTTGCTATAGAATTGGGCAAAAACAGTGTACGTGGTCTAATGTTCTCACTCGACCAATGGTTCAAGTGTACATTAAAGCAGCAAATCCCTAGAGCACCCTCCTCCCAGGTTTATAGCAAATACATGCAAAATTAAACTGACTCGTCAGCCATTTTTCTTTCCTTTGCACTGGGTTATTTACAGACATGACATCCTGTGCAGTCATCCTGCCCGTGGTTCAGGTGGAAGGTTTTAGAGGATGGGTGGGACTTGGGCACTTCTGCCCTGTGCTGGGCACTGTGCCATGGCTGGGCTGGGCTCAGTGTGAGGGTGATGGCTTCACAGCAGGGATTCTACTTTCTCTGACTAAAACTATTTTCCGTTCCACACCCCTGGCCTGCTACCTCGTAACCAGAATATATGTTAGATGCCAAGAGTGCATGGGCTTGGCTGACCCACTTGCCATTCAGGATATGCACCAGCTAGTTAATTGGAAATTATGTTAAGCAGGGATCTTATGGGTTTTATATGAGCACCTGTGTTTATGTTTGAGTGAAGATTAGTACAAACAGAAGATTTAGGTAATTGGGTAACAATTTTTGGTCAGGTTTTAAAATGTCATGTAACGTTTAATGTATATATATATATTTAAACCGAATTAATGTTCAGAATTAATGTGATAGCCTAAATAAATTTCTATGAACTGGATGCATATGCTTTGAGTAAATTTTTTTGTTTACTCTCTTTACACCAGTTATCTATATTAATCAGTTCTATCCACTTAGCATGTTTCTTTTACTGCTTTTTACAGTCAGTCTCCTTTGTGAGTGGTAGAAACCATGCTTTGGTGTATCTCTCTCTCTCACTCAAATATGATAGGCTGAAGTGCTGAAGCCCCCTGGGTGTTTCATCATGCACTCATCCACCCTTTTGCAGTCATCCATTTCTCCTGAAGCAGCCCTCACTATTATTTTTCTTTCATATAAAGAAAAGAACACAGTTTTAACTGCAATGAAAGCCAAAACACAACTCGTACTAGATTTGGTATTGGAGTTGTTACCTTTCAGACTCAGCTGAACTTATGTATACTTTAGCTTTGGCAGAGTCTTATAAAAGCGAGTCTGTTCCTGCCTAACCATCCCCCCATTGCCCTGTGTCCTCTACGCCCACCCATAAGGGCGTAAGGTGACAGAACTGCTGAAGCATTGTATAGTTTGCTTTCTTACATTTACTATGCATGGGTGTCGATATCTCTTTGCAGGAAGAAGGGGATCTGGAGCTAGTGTGGAGTTGTATTTTCAGCTTCCTGAAGCATGAGCCGCCAGCTTAGGGTCTCACGCAAACTCTGTGTGGGGCGCTAACGCTGCAGTTTGTGGGTGGGGATGTACTGTACAGAGAAGCAGAAGTGTGGGGGTGGGTACAGGGTGGGATCCGTTGTCAAAGCCCTCCATTGATGTAGGTCACTTGCTCAGCTGCATCTGCCGGCAATCTGATTTGGTGATTCTCTGCAGTAGTGCTGGGTGCATTGTGCGCAAAAGAAATGGAGAGAGGTTGTTTTCTGCTGGTTGCTAGAACCTTGGTTTCCTTCCAGGCTTTTATATTGACTTTTAGCTCTTGCCAGTGAGATGTTTGACCCCTTACTGTCTAATAAATCTGTATGTGGAGGATCCGGGCCTGTGTGTTCTTCCAGGCGTGGCTGTAGGATGAAAAAGATCATTCAGTGGACAGTTATGGGGGAAGGGTTGGCTTGGCGGTTTCGAATAGAGAGGACCTTACCGGTGTCATACTCAAGGTGAACCTTCAGGAATTAAATATGTTCAAAGAACAGGCACCCATAAATGAATGTGTAGATAATTTACTTATCCTTGTCCTTTCAAACCTGAATGACTTTTGTTTATTTAGCAATAAAAATTATAGTTTAAAGTAAGTTTCAACAGTCAATGAAAGTCAGTGATACACAAAATAACATGGGGCCCATTGACTTTTCTATAATACACTGAGGGATTTCTGAATGAAGAAAGAGATGCACACCGGTTTGCATCACTAATTTGGGATGAACTATCCCTTTAAGTTTCGCATTATGTAAACAGAGGCTCAAACTGCTTTGACTAATGTTTGAACGTTTATACATGGTTGACAAAAGAGAAAGCTTGTTCAAGTTCAGCCTTCATTATCAATTTAATTTACACACTTATGATAGTATAAAAATTCAATTTAGCGCAATGTCCTGACATTTAGCAGGCTTTATGCAATGTACATGAATGTCAGAGCTGTGGGTGACCCCACCCACCTGCCCTTGCCTGTTACCATTCACAGGCTTATGGCTACAACTGTCTTAATGGAAAAGGGGGTTAAAATAATTAGGCTGGGTTGCAAAACAAACCTAGTGGCCCAGTTAGGTCAGGACCCACAGGAAAATCCATTCCAAAGCTACAACAATGAGTAGGGCAATGCTGTGAGATGTGCTTTTTGTGAGGTGGGAAAATATAGAGGGGAGGGGACATAAATCTGCAGCAGTTGTGGCTGCTTCCTCATATAATGTGTCTTAGACCGTGTGTGCACATGTGCTGTAGAGCCTGGGAGGAGTGAATTATGTCTACTAGGCTTGATTGAAATGCCTGATGGTGAAGGCTCTTCCGTCAGTCACAAGGCCAGTACTATTGTTCACATTTCTCAACACCATTAAAAATCCTGGGAGGAGAACGTGCAATTGAAAGGCCAAGTGGGTTTTAGCGTTTTTCATGGAAGACAATAGAGGATGATAAATTAAACATAGTTGCCTTTGTCACAATGTCTCTGGACAAGTCTGGCCCAGTCCTAATCGTTGCACCTGACCTAGCAGTGATGTCTTTGTTACACCCACATGCATTAGCATTAATCCTCAATTTCTCAAAGTCACTGGCACGAACAGAGTACTGAAAGCCTGATGTGACTCACCAAGACTCAGTGTGGGTAGTCAACCCGGCACTCCCTCCCTCTATTAGCACATGCATATGTGTGGTGTGCTTCGTTTGTGGTTCATTCCTACAGTTAGGGTTGCTGTGATCTGGGTCAAACCACCAGGAAAGTTTTCGCTCAGTCAGCAATCTCCGTTCATGAGATTATTATGAAGTTGTGTCTAATGTAGATATGACGATAATGCTGACTATTTGTCCTCGACTACAAAGTTAATGCCAGACTTTGCGGTTTCATGGTGTGTTGCAGACTCTTTGAACTCACTCAACCTCAGTTAGATGGAGGGCGTGACCTACATCTTCTCCCAACTCGGTTGCTGATGGGATTGCATACACTCCCAAATTTTCCTGCTCCTGTGGGGTAGTGATGAGATCATCTCGGCAAGCATCTCAGCCCTGGTGGAAAGAGGAAAGCTGAGTTGTTGGCAGTAATTCCCCAGTTCGCTGAGAACTCTCTTGCAGGCAGTCTTGGAAACTTTGCGATTAAGAAATGGCCTGTCTGGGTCTCCGATGGCCCAAAGCAGTCTCGTCATTAACATCACGGGCTTGAGCTGGCAGACTTCTGCATGACCCACCAGGAATAAATTACAACCTGCTGGTAAGTGCTGCAGCTACATTTGTGGTGCCATTTTAGAGATCAGGCTTATTGTGGTTTTCCACAGATAACAAATCAGTGGTAGACCGGAGGCTAGGACAAAGTGTACCCCTGATTTACAATGCCTGATCTAATTGGGATCACCATGGGCAACATCGGGATCTAATACATGTTATATTGAAAGCATCGTGTCTTGGTCTAGTTTACATCTGTATTTGTAGTATCGTTTTTGCTTTGCCTCTGGCTAAAGATAACTGAAGGCACATGTGTACTGTCTGTAATATTCTTGGCCAAAAAAATCTTGTAAAAACTAGATCTCTACGGTTGGAAATAGGCCTTTTATACTAATCTAAGATCAGTTTCCACTGTCCCGGTCCTGACCTTCATTACAGCAAGTCAAAATTAACAAATAGCACAGGGTTTCTGCTATAAACTCCTGTCCTCCATTTTTATGTGGACGTTGTGTGACGTCTGTAAGGGATATGTTGGGTTGGTATCTAGAGGATGAATTGAAAGTCTTCTCCTAATTACCTCATTAAAACGTTTTCTCAGTCGGAACTGCTTTTCCGAATGACAGCAGCTGACGGTGGACTTGCAGACTATATGCTAATCTGAAAGCATGTTCTAGAGCATCAAGTTTAGCTCTTGAGCAAGCCTAGAGAGTCCGCTTTGAGCTTGTGGTTATAAAGGATTTGTAAAGACCCACTGGTGGTCTTCACTTCATCCATGCCTATGTCTCCGTCTGCGTAAGGGTCTCACGGTTAAAGAAACCTGAGGAATTTTATCTCACCCACACAGAGATGCTGGTAGCTCTTGTTGGAACAGGTGAGCGACACCAAGTCTCCTGGATCGACATTCAGTCTGTACTTGTGTTGCTCAGATAGTGGCCTGATCAGATTTCGGTGGCATAGACTGTTCACCTCAAAAGGCCCTTTTCTCCTGTTTCCTACAGATTCAAGGCAATCTGAAGTTGTTCTTTCTTCGGACCCTCTATGAAATCGAGTTGTGGATTTGCAATGTGTTTTTGTGCTTGAGAGAAGACATGAGCAAGAGTTTATTTACTGACCCAGTGGCCCCAAAAGAGAACGGTTATGTAAGGCTGCTGTCTGTGACATAATGGTATCTCCTCTGAAGGGAAACACTGTTGCTCGGCTACCTTCGCTATGGGATGTCCGTACTAGAAACTGTGATGTAACTGCTGCAAAGGGTAACTGGGTCACTGTGTTCGTTAACACAGAGGTCGAATCTAAAGCTGTACTAATTACTGGCCCCTGTTGCGAAAACGGCTTGGGCACATGCAAGGCTGGTTGCACCACACCAAAGAGGGTGTAGCTCCTCAGTGTGAAGACATGCCAGTGTCCATGCAACACAAGCCACTTCCAAAAAGTCTCCTTTTGTTTAAGTGCCATGCTGTGAATAAATATATTGACCACAGGGAAGGGTATGAGTAAAAATGTAGTTGTGGGTATTTGCTTGAATATAGTTTCAACATGAGTTACGGCCTCGCTATTGTAAGTGTCCTCAGTGTCCCTTTTGCATGGTTTTTAACGTGTTGGATAGAGCCGCAGCAACTTCCATCTGTTATGAAACTGTTATATGCTGGACAGTGTGACCTTTTTACATAAGCCTACTTCAGAGCCACGTCAAGAGTGCCCTCGTTGGGGATAATAATATTCCTGGAAACATGTCTCACTTTAACATTTAGTCATGGTCAAACCATGCAAGCAGAAAATGTTAAGCATAGTTATGGTTAGTTAGTTAGTTGCAAATGGTGTTGTATATAGGGTAATGCTTTGTGTAACAGGTTCTTTTTTGAGCTTATATGCTATATGCTAGCTGCCCAGTGCACTAGCCTTTGCAGTGAATGGTGCAGTTGTTGTAATTAAAATAAAGCTATAAATATTAGATGGGAATGTAAACTTAAAAAAAACTTTTGACAACTCAAAAATTTTATGTTTCAGACATTTGAATACACCTATGTACTAATAAAACAATACATTTAGAGCTTGTAAAATACACACAGATATCTACGTAAGCAACAATAACAATCTATTCAAATTTAATTTGCCGATGTGTTTTATTCATATCAGATACTCATAGTGGAAGTAACTATAAAGTTCACTCTATTCTTCATCCAGTTCTCCGGCCACTTACTATCATGTATTTCGGGAGAAATTGATGAATTTGCGTGCTGTAAATCTGACTGATGGGACTGCAGCGTGAACAAACATGGCGGCTCTCATCTCATGTTACAGATCGTGATCACCATCATTTATAAAGGTGTTTAAACGACACACTCATTTATACATACTTGTTAATCGGAATATCATATCGTTCATTACATGGTAACCAAGTTTGTCAATATTTTAAATACAAAAGGAAAAATGAAATAAAAGCGATCCATTCATCATGCAGCATTATTTTGCCGCATTCTATCACGTAACAAGGATGACACGTCGCCATGGAAACAGCGAGGGCAAATGTTCTAAAATAATGGGGTACCGCTGGAATATTTTAAACTCACCACTGAAAGGGTTAAGAAAGCTAAAAATTAAAATGAAGCCCAAAAACGTAACAATAAAAGCTAGTTGAATATATTAATACATAGTAAAATATAACTGCCTGCAAAGAGCAGAAGTCTAGATTTTTGGTTGTTTTTTAAAACGGCTTCCCTCTCAGAAGAATAAGTGTAACACCTGCGCATTGTATTTTTGTTACTATTCACACCTTTCCATAGCCTAGTCCCGCTAGTCTCTGTTATAACCTGTGAAATATTCATAATATCGCAACTCTTGCCTTTTCTGTTAAGCTCCACACCACTCATAACTCACACTTTACAACCTTGAGTTCCCACAGACTCTTTCTTGCATTAATTAAACCGTAAATTACAGGTTAGCTCCTGTCGTTGCTGAAGGGAGAATCTCAGACCATCCACCGCTCTATCTTCATTCCTACTACGCTAATGTTAGATCTTGTGTATTTGTGTTTATATGCCACAATCATGACTAGATCCAGGATGTTTAAAAAAGGTCAAACAACAGTGACCCTCTCAGATTAGTTCTTGCGGGTGTGGCACGCTTGAAGGTTAGTGGATTTAAATTGCAGCTTTGTATGTTTACGATAGGTTTGGTTGGTGTGTGTGTGTGTGTGTGGCCAATGAGTATCAGATGATGTGTTTTTGTACCAATGAGAGCGCTACAAAGTTTCTTGCTTTAGTTAAAATGGGAGTGAGTATTTGTGTGTGCGTAACTGTATTTTCTGTGCATGTGGGTGTGTGAGGGAGGATATATAATATGACATATTCAAGTGAACGTACACAGACATTGTTTTGGACACAAAGCTCGTTCACACACAGACTCTATTTTCATGTGTGTGTGTGTGTGAAGGTTTTATTTGTTGACATATAGAAAGGGTCTACGTGTGAGGTGAATATGCCATCACGTTACTTTTTTGTATGCGTGTTGGTTTGAATAATGGAAGCAGGTCTGTCTGAAAGTGAGTGACAGGGCATAGATTTAGATGGGGGGCAGTCTAGACTCGCTCTGCCTGGTGTTTCTCTCGCTTTCTCAATCTTTTATAGTAGGGGGAAGGGACCCCAGCAAAGCTGTCATCCCACACATAAATTTGGCATCACGTATATGTTTCGTTTGAAGTTGTTTTCCATTGGGGCCTTAAGGGGAAACCACAAAACAAAGGCAGCAGCTAAAAAGCTGTCTGGATCTCTGTGTACTTTGCCTGTTCTGTCTAATTTAACCAAGTAATGACTGAGATGTCTGGCTTTTTTCTTTCCCGTTCTTTGCCTTTCAAAATCACGAAAAGTGCAGTCACAGAACCCTCACAATATTCGGTGGTTTTAAGACCTTTGTGGTGGAGGGAAAACTGCTGTTGAAAACCTAGCTAAATGGGTAAAGCAATTCTCACATTTGTGGGGAAAGACAACCAATGAAACGGAGCTAAAATACATGTTGTATTTGACGTGTGCACAAAGAAAGAGGGCGTTGGTACCGCATTTACTCGACTGTGAGGAAACCACACCGAGATATATGGTCCCATCTGGCTTTTGGGTAGATTTGTGTCTAAGCCCACTTTTATTGCTTGAAGGGAAAGGGGTAGGGTATAATTTCTCATGCTTTTGGCTCACTGCTAGTTTTGTCTTTTTAGTACAAGCTGGGGCAGGGTACCGTAGTAAAGACTGTTAACCTGCCTAATTAAACTGGCTGTCTGGCTCTGCAACATGTGGTTGTAATGGGGGGAAGAAAAATCCTTTGCAAGGTCGGTTCGAGATGTGTGCCAGGTCCAAATAAACCCAGCGAGTATGTGTTTGTGTCTCCATCAGTTAACTCAATAATGAGTCAGTAAATCCCATAAGCCTCTTTGGAGCAGTCAAAGTGATACATGTCCCCCTAGTATTCTCATGATTCTCCAATTAGCATGATGCAATGCTTATTGGGCTGGAACATATGGTTCATTTTTAATGCAGTGCATTCTTGGTTTAATGTGTGGGCTTTTCACTCAGCTTAGCAATTTAGCAAAAAAAACAAAACAAACTTTTTTGGTTCTATAGGAGAGGATTAGCATTCTCTCGTGAGCCGCTTCTAAATAGTTGTGCCACATCAGGTCTTTCACGTCTGGTTGAAGACTGCTCATTTTGGGATTTAAAAGCCGTCCATGGAAGGTAAACCCTTGCGTGACCTGGATCTGAATGGTCTGGGTCATTCACTGTTGTTTTTAGTGTGAACTGATCTTGATTCTGTGGTGGTTTAGCTGCTCTAGTGTGTGTGAAGTTGGATTGTATGGGTCCTATATGGCTTTTGTGCGCTGTTTTAGGTTCACCTTCTCTTCGGTGAATGCTAAACACTAGCCATACCAAAAGAAACCACAAAACTGCTTTTAGATCAGTTAAAAAAAAAAAGAGTATATTATGCCAACGAGGCATGTCGGCACGGACTTAATGGGGACCATGTAGAATAAAAAAGGCAGCAGTAGGACTTTCTGTGCTGAAAGAGTTCATTGTCCACATAAGGGCTGGACTTGGTTCACATCAGTTGGCACCGCCGCCCCTATTTATGGCTGTTTGGTGGTGTTTATGATGCGGCCTCCTTAACACCTTGTTTTTGGAGCAAGTTTACGCTTTCAAAACTGGATTGAAAGCAAAGTTTCAATAATCAAATACTCTTAAGCACAGCTGCAACTTATTTGTAAATGCCACATTAGCCTATAATCTGTGAAGAGTGTAAAGCTCGTTTTGAAAACATCACATATGTCCGAGTGATCATGAATGTGTGTAGTAAACACTAACAGCTGTGTGTTCTGCTTTCTCTGTGTGTTTGTCACAGGAGAGCGCCCCTTTCCCTGCACCTGGCCCGACTGCAGTAAGAAGTTCGCTCGCTCTGATGAGCTGGCACGGCACTATCGCACCCACACGGGCGAGAAGAAGTTCGGCTGCCCCCTGTGCGACAAGCGATTCATGCGGAGCGACCACCTGATGAAACACGCACGCCGTCACTCCGACTTCCAGCCGGCCATGCTGAAGAGGCAGCACGGCGGGGGAAATGCCACCGTCTCGAGCAGCACACGCCCTGGCTCCCTCAGCGATTACAGTCGATCTGACGCCTCGAGCCCCACCCTTAGCCCCGCCCTCAGCCCAGCCAATTCGCCTTAACCTGGCCGCACTTTCTTCCCATGGCGCCTGGGTCTCCAGGCTAATTTTTTAAAATCTTCTCTATCCAACAATCCCCCCCCCCTAAATTTTTTTGCAGCATAATAAGCGCCATGCTATATCCCGTCGCTTGCTGTGGTGTACTGTACTGTACATAACTGCTTCTTGTAGTGCAATTTTCTTGTGCAACCCCTAAAAGAGAAAAAAAAAAATACAAAAAAGAAAATGCCTTTTCCACATGGCAATATTTACATGATGTACCATATGTCTGTATTTTTATAGCTTCTGGCCACAGCCTCTTTCCATTATGGGTTTTTGTTGCTTTCATATACAACCGCTCTGTTCAAATGAACTAAAAATGTTGAAAGGTTTGACAGGTAAAGATATTTCTTTTTATTTAAAACGGGTGAGGGAGAGGGGCACACATACACCTCAGGATTCAGAACAGTTTTTTTCCTCCTCTAATACTCACATTGACTGCACAATACAAGCATCACTTTACTCCAAAATTCAACAGAGGTTGAATTTTGCGCCCTGCTCAGGGATGGCCTCGTTAGCTTGAAAGAATGAACATGATGAAGAGAAACATACGTTAAGAAACCGCCTTACACTTGGACAAAAGGAAACTTTGCACTCTTTTTTTTTTTTTTTTTTTTGAGTTGGTTGGTTGGTTTTCACATCAGGGGAAGTAAATTCTGGGTCATTCATTCTCTTTATTCATAATTTTTTTTGTAAATCAGTCTTATAATGCGAGTGGCAGAATATACGAAGGGTTGAGGGGGCAATTCTGTTTTGAGACTGGAAGTGACTTTATTTTCAACATCGCTATCTCCCGCTAACCCTGTAGTCACAGCTGTGTTGGCTGGGTCCATGTTTCAAAGGGAATCCTCTCAATATAGCATGAATGTCATTATCAGTCCACTTTTACAAATGCTTGAGCCACCCAATGAGGAGAACAGACAGCACCACTTCTCTCGGTGGACTAAACTAAACTCCCCTTGAAAATTTGGAGGCTGAAGTTTCAAAGCAGCTGTTTCCTCAATAAAAACAGCACATTCATCAACTTCAGGGTTTTTCACTACAGTACGACACATTCAAAGGGACTTGTCTGGACGTACGCCTACTTCAGACTCAAATAAAGACAAAAAGCACATGAGCAGAATCCACCAAAGACCAAGGTGTGAACGAGAGAACAGAGAGGTTTTTTTTTTTTTATTATTCCACCCAGAGCAAGGAGGGAGGGAGGGATGTTGGCATTCTCTCAGGTAACAGCAGAAGTCCTGGCCCTCTGCCCTCCGCAGAGCTCCATCTGCAGAGGCCTTCCACTTAGGAAACTGCATCATCCTACACAGGGCTATTCATAGCACACTAGCCAGGGAGACGAGTGCCATTACAGTGGAGCTTTACGCTCTCTGTCTCGCTCACTCTATCTGACAAGAAGGAGTGGGTGTATGAGAGAGATAGATGGTGGGCCAAAGCCAAGTTTAAAAGAAAAAGGTATCAGAGCTACACACCGTGTACCAGACACCATGCAAGAAATAGCTTAATAAACGGACAAGTGAGGTTGCACTGTGGGCATGGCCACCAATAAATCAAACAAAAATCAAAACTATTTTTTGGTATTATCATGTCATTGCACCTGGTCAAGACTATTGATTTTGACCAACAATATTTACATAATAAAAGAAGTGGTAAATTAATAATTAACCCGAAATATCGGTTGTTGACCGATACTTGTAATCTCATAATGGCTTGAGTAATCAGCATTTTCCAAAAGCATTTTAAGGCAAAGTACATCTTATAGATCTTTGGCGCCCTGTAAATGTAGCCCTGAACAAAATATCGGTCAGTAAAACACTGTTATCTGCCAATACAGATTATCAAAATGAGCAATTAATGGGCCTCGATGATATATTGGTCTGTTAGATATTGTTATCAGCTGATATAGTTATTCGTGAAATGGCCAGATATCAGCAGATAACCCAGCCCTGCCGATTTATCGGTCGACCACTAGTTAGGACACGGATTTACAAGTCGTTGTGAACAAGACAGTGTCAGAGTTTGTTTCATCAGGGTTGTTTCACTTTGTGGTAAAGAGAGCAACAGGCCTCCATGAGAACAAAGAGCACTATCTACAGGAGGCAGGAAAGAGGGGGTTGGCCCATAGCGAGACAGATAAAGACTGAGGCTTTATCAGGAGCTGAGCACTCCAGCAAAAGAAACACCCAGTCAGCTCCCTCTCTCTCTCTCTCTCTCTCTCTCTCTCACACGCGGAAACCTCCCTCCCCTCTGCGCTACTCCCCTCTCACCCGCCAACAGCATCCCACAATGCATTGCAGGAGCTTAAAGAAGGAAAATGTCCTCGTCTGATTGGATAGCATCCAAGCAGCCGGCCAGGGGGGTTGTAATAGAGGAAGCTGAGGCCCAAATCATAACGGCTCACACACAATAGGCATGATGCAGTATCAAATCAGAGTTGAGCATGTTGGGAATTTTTAAAATGAGTATTCCCCCCCCCAGTTTGGCACTGTCGACTACTACTCATACAAGATCAGCTAGATCTCTCTTTAAATGACTGTACTTTTTTTCCACAAGCACAGGGAAACGCTCGCACATCCTTTTTTGTTTTACTGTTACGGAGCACTGATTTGTCAGTGTGACCACTCATTACCTCAATGAACAGCTGCTTTCAAACTTGACTCTCGTTAAAAAGGGGGCTTTAGGCATTACTACTCGATTTGTACATATTCTTACATATCAAGCGAACAATGAATTTACCGTCCTTTGTCGCTTCAGCCTGAGAGGATGAAAGGATGCCGTGAGAAACTGCCGACCGGGCCTTACTCGCTCAGGCGAAAGGCATACAAGACCCTCCAGGAACTGAGGCACCGCTATCAAAACTACTGTGGCACTGCCTCATCCGCTGCCTCACTTTCCCATACAGTGACAATTTCTCACTTTAAGCTCATTATTCAAAACCAGCCATCTTGTCTTGTCTCATATGATCTTGCACGTTTTCCTTGCCCACCCTCCATGCCCAGTGCGGGGAAACCAGCATCAGAGTCACCCAGCTGGACGAGCGCTCCAGGGCTTGAGGAGCAGGTGGGGAGGCCTGTGAATGCCAGGCCTTGTCCCCCTTTATCCTTCCTAACAACCCCCATCCCCCTCCCAGGGGCCTCTCTGATAGCCCTTAAAAAAAAATATCCACATAATCACGGCTTTCAGCTAAAGAAAACAGCCCTAATCAAAATAAACAGTGCCACGGCGGCATTATTTCTGCAATAAACCCACATGTAAAGCATGCGATTGCACCCTCCCCTGGCCCTTTAAAGCCATTTCAAATGTGACGTCAACCATCGCCAATGTGACGTCGCCAACTTTACCTGATTTCTCCTCCAGAATTTCGCACGTCAGCTTTACTTCCAAAGCAAGCTGGCCATGTGTGTTCACTGTGTGCAAATAAATTCATTCGAAGACGTTTTATATAAGTTGCTGTTCAATCGCCTTTGATTGTATCTCACAAATACTCCCAACTGCTGGTCAGGAGTGGGTATTTCGGGGCAGAATAAGGTCGGTCTGAACCAAAATCGTCTCTCAAACCATGTTCAACGAACATCGAAAACCTGAAACCTGCAGGCAACACACGTCTCTTGCATTTGGGTACTGGTTAGATAGAGTGTACACAACTAAATATCTATTTTTTTCCTTATAATATTTACTGAAAATGTATTTTCTCAATGCAAAATTTACTCACAGCCCAAGTTAGTGTGAATTACATGTAAAAACGAATACATGCGTGCTTGTGTTTCTGTATTTTTCACTGTACCGATACTACTTGAATGCGAAGCAAGACCATTGAACACAGGTGGAAACATGTCTATGTCATGACAAGTCAAACTGTACCTGCTACGTTTCTCGGCTTAAAACCCATGGATGTACTCATTTTTCTTTATTTGTTCAATATTTCTGCATCATGTTGTATTTTTTTCTGATCATTTACTTTGTGTTCAGATCTTAGCTGTTATTATTATTATTATTATTATTATTGGTGTTTCTTGCAAAGTTTGTTAGTGTTTCATAAGGCTTTCTTTTCTGTCTGCTGCAACGATGCTAGTAAAATTGGACACTGAACGACACTGAAAGAAAGCTTTTTGTCAATAGCGGGATATAGGTGTATAACCACCCGAACGTGGAGGGTAAAAGGTGGTTTTAAGTGAGAAAAAAGGGAAATATCCTGACTTCTCAAAAACATTGCATGAGACTGAATGCGATACACACGATCAAGTCTGATTTATCGCATTCCCATAGAGACCACGGCATTGTGAGTAGATAGTCACATTCATGTTTTATTGTTTTGTTATTTAACATAATTAGAATTTCATCTGTGTTAATTTTTTTTTCTGTCATGTATCTTTTCAAACTCATACCTCTACAAAAATCGAGAAGGTTATGATTTTATTATTATTATTATTTTTTTTTTTGTGTGTGTGGGATGGGATAGGGGGATTTGTTGGATTTCATATCTTAACGAATTGTAAATTTGAATGCAATATTTTTTATGAATTATCATGGTCTTATGAGTCACAGAGCGTCACACACCTTTGGTGAAATTCATTCTCCCAGTCAACCCACACCCCCGACTCATTGAGAAACAATTTGTTTTGTACGAATCTATTTCTTCACAAAATCCGACTTAATGATTTAATCCTACATTCAGCAAACTGCATGCTAGTTCAATAACGGGTGCCAAAGGCATTGGAAAGGTGATTTGATTTCATCATATACAGTGATAGTCAAGATAAATATGACCTTGTACAGTTTTCTAAGAGTGATGTACGTTTTTATGTGTATGTAGCGGGGTGAATGATGTATTAGATGCGCGAGTATTTCTAATTTCCCCATTTGGCGTGATCTTGATGTATTTTTGGTTTCTGTTTTTCTTCATTTGTCGTTGTTGTACAGAACAAATGCACATATTAGTAAAAGTGAAAGCTCAGATATTAACCTGTTCACCATCCTACGTGAAAGCTCTACCATTCCAAAGGATTGCAATTACATTTGCTATAAATATGCTGCTTATATCCAACCAATGCATCAAAGCTTCTTTTCCTTATGTATTTATTTTGCTCTTATTACTTTTTTTTTTTAAACTGTGATGTATGTATTACATGACTTTTGTTACTAGTTCAATTTGGTACTTAACTTTTCCTCCCTGTCTTTCCGACATCCTGTAATCTTCTTACCTAAAGAAACAGCCATGCCACGTTCTGATGCGTTCAACAGAATAGAGAAAAGACAAGATGGCTTCCATACAAATGTGCAGTTATCCAATATTGTCTTCCCATGCAAAATAGTCTGAATAACTCTCAATGCTGATGGAGGATGACGTTTTTAGCAGGATGCTATTGCCAAGGATGCTGTAGTGCCATGACTTTCTCATTTTTGGCATTGGGTGACTGCATTAGAAGAGTTGAGTTCTTTGTTTAATAGATGTTACCAAAGGCTTCAGGATCGAATTAATGAATGTTGGAATTCAGTCGCTCGATGGTTTCAGAAAAGAACTAAGGGGCTTTTAAAATATATATATATTGCACCCTAAACTCCTGTTTAGTGGAAACAATCAAAGGCGGCTGACAGTTTTCAACATGGATACGCAAAACTGATAACGTTGGACTTGATTGACCTTCACTCTCAAAAGGCTTTTTTGGATTTCATATAGTCGAAGAAATACATATCTATGAATATGTACGCATACAAAACATTGCCTTTATAGTCCCACCAGTTAAAGCTGGACGTTTCGGTGTGAAGATCACTTACTAGTGAAAATTACACTGTGTTTTTGCAGTTAGATGTTTCTCCAAAGAACCTATGGATATGTAAATACCATACAGTGATTGTCTATCCAGGTAAACAAAACCGCAACTTCATATTTACGATGTCATGTGCTAACAAACATCATTCAGTTGAGGCCTGCGTGACGGTAGCCTCTTATGTTAAACTGTGGAAGTGGATTGAAGTCTTTTCGACTGTTGTTTATGTTTTGTCTCTTGCTCGACTCGAGAGACACTAACTGCTTTTGAGGGCTGTGGTCATTTCTGTTAATCTGGTCGTCTGCCAAACCGTGCGGTTGGGTTTGAATAACCTCACAAATGTAAAAAAAAACAACAACTTGCATTTGTCTCTGATCCCCAGGTGTCGTGACCTAGCCCCCCTCATTTTGAGGAGAATCACACAGACGACCCCCTACCGATCGCCGAAATTCATTTCAAATGATTACGCCAACATTTCCCGTAAGATAAAACCCCATAATCTAGCTCTGAAGATTAGACACTGTGAAAGAGCCATTTGTCAGATTGAACGCATCCCTCGTCCGTTTCTCTCCAATGCCGGTGAAATCAGTCCGTGTGGTCGATGTTCCTGTTGTTGGAGCAAAAGTGACTTCATATTCCTCCCTCTTCATACATACCAGTCAAGCACATGGTGTGCAAATGCTCTCCTATCGTAGAGATTTCGCTAAGTGTTGTATATTGAATCGTAGTGAGGCACTAGCGGCCTCATGCTGTCCTGTAGACGTTTGCCGCGTGAACTCGACTTGCCTTCCTATTGTACGTATCCGTCTGTATTTTAACAATCTATTTTAACGACACCGTGTGATGCCTGCTCCAGTGACTACATGACGCTGGGTCTCTGTTTCCCAGCACCTCTGTACTTTGTACAATAGCTCTTCTCTAGCAATGGCCAGTTCTGTTCTCCATAACCTCATTCAAAACAACTGCCGCATAATGAAACTGTTTTTTTGTTTTGTTTTGTTTTTTTCTTTCGATTTTTATTTGCAATCAACCAAATCACTACAGTGAAGTATTACAGTTGTACAGTTCCTTGAATTATTCAGATTATATTATTGTTGCTGGTCTATGGTTGCAATGCTGTACCTTTTTATGACCTTTTATTTTTTACATGTTAGACAATATTGTGACTATGTCCTATGCAAATATGAGAATTAACAAGAATTTGTCAAATAATGTATGTGGTCTTAACTTGTATGCATGAAATAGTGAAGTTTACATTTGAGAATAAATTCATAAATAAGAAGCAATGCTATGACTGTGTCGTTTGTTTGTTTGTTTAACATATAATTTCCAGGTTTTAATTTTGTACAATGTACATATGTTAATATTACATAGGTGTGAACTATGTTTAAACAAATAAAATGTTTTTTTGTTTTTTTTTAATATTTAAAAAAAATCTTAATTTGATTAATAGATTCAATTCAATTAACTTGACAGTTGACGTTATTATTTGTATTTGTGCTATTTGTATATGATTTTGTATAATAGATTTATTTTTGTTTAAAATTTTTATATATATTTTAGGACAATATCAGCTTTTCAAATGGTTGTTCATATTATTTTGAATAAATTGTCATTTTTTAATTACTATTTTTATTTTTGTTACTTATTGATAATTAATTATATTATTATTATTATTAATAAAATGATTTAGTGATACACAGGCACATTCACACATACATACTGTACATGTGTTATTTTTTTAAAAATATATATTTTTTATCGACTTTACATTAGTTTATGTATTTACAATATAAATAAAATAGAAAATATTAATAATAATAATTATATATATATATATATATATATATTTTTTTTTTACTTAGTCTTTTTTTTACTTTATATATATATATATATATTTTATAAATTATTGTAAATATTTAACTAAGTATTTTTTTTTATTTAAATACTACAGTAGATTTACACTGTCACATATAAATCTTTCTTTTTTTAAGTAAAAGTTGTCAAACTTGTCAAAAAATATCAAAGAATTATTCTCAACAGGCTACAAAAATCCATCAAACTATAAAGACTTGCTCATTTGTATGCTCACTAACTTCATTACAGACTCCGAGACTGTATTTCTTAAAGATATTCGTGACATGCACAGTATTTGGCAGCACTGAGTGCACTGCAGTCCCTGGCTCAGAATATCAAAAGCTTTGGCACACAGAGTACAATTCTAGGCAGACTTTGCATCACAAATTCACCCGAACCCTTTAGCGCACAGCCAATGACTGCGCTTGTTACTCAGCAGGTTGCCAATAAGAAGCGAGAACAGAGAGTCGCCTGTTGAGTGTAATAATGCGCTCAAATACGTCTGTCTGCAGGAAGTACACCTTGTTCTTGGCATTAGTGCACTCATGCAAATATTTACTGTAAGTGATGCAGGGACATGTCAACAGAGACCACAAAACAGGTGGCATTTGTGTCTTCTGTCTAGTCGTTCGCAACACTGAACAAGGCCTGTGTTGAATAGAGGGTCAAGATGGTGAGATATCAAAGGAGCAATGTGGCTGGCACATGTGCGGTGCGTCATACGCCATGTGTGTAAAGTGATATATTTCACACAGAAAAGACCGGTTTGAAAATCTGCACCACTGCAATATCAAATAAGGGCCGATTCAAAACTAAAGAATGAGTGGCCTACATTTTGTCCCACTCAGTTATGCAATGAAGCAACACTTTCAAAATTCACAACCACCCACTGGCCTGTATTTCTCTGGTTATTCTCAATTCAAGCCTGTTTGGAAGAATGAAATTGCTAAAAATATGCTAAGATAGAGCTGGTGTGTTCCTCACTCCTTCTGCTCACCTCCTGTCACTCTGTCTGTCCATGAGAAACCTTTCTCTCTCTGATACATGCACTCAGTTTCAGATTCTTCTGCTTTTATGTCCCATGGTATTTGTATAAGAATTTACAGATTATAGCTTTGTATTAATTAATTTATCATTATTAATGATGTTGGTTTGCATGGCCACATTATTTGAAATCATTAGCTAAACGTTGAACTTTGTCAATATTTAGATTGAATTGTTTTTTTTTTGGGATTGTTACACAATTTACGAAACGAAAAAATTTGTGATTCTTCGCCTAAAAGATACATATTTATATGGGACTCATTCTATAATTGTTGGTACATTTTGGGTCCCCGTAGTCACCGTCAACTCTGTTACCTAGGTAGCAATGGAGGCAATTGTGTAACAGAATTTACATTTTTATTAATATATTTTTCCAAAAACTCCACTTTCTGGCATAAATGCTAAGAAAACATGACACTTATGAAAACATGCACTTTAAATACCCAATGTGAAATCAGTAATAAATTCTGTTTTTCTTTTGATATTGTTGTAACAGAGTTGACGTTTTAAAAATAACTTTTGATGTAAGTTTTTAGATTAAAATATTTTCTCAAAGAAAGCACATATACTTTTCAGAGCTTCAGATCTTATCAGTGAAAGGGACATCATTTCCTGTAACTTCCACAATTCTAAGAGATAACTCCACAAATTTAAAGGAAAATACAGTGTGTTAACAGAGTTGACACAAGATTTGGGGACACTTTTTCTAAGAATTATTATTTTTTTTTTTTTTGTAATTTAATGTTGTAAAATAGAATCTTATTAAAATAATATTTTATAATTGTGTTATATTATTTATTTATTGTTTTATTATCTACCTTTGGGGTAAGACTCCGTTTCGGGTCGGGCTGCTGATAAGCCTGTTGGTAGCTGCTAGCTGCACACTATCCCTTACGCTCACACACACACACATATATATATATATATATATATATATACAATTATTTTTTCCCCATAGGTTTATGTATTTGGTAGTTGCCATTTCCAGAACATGCTTGATTTAGAATTAGAAAAAAAAAAATCCTTGAAAATAATGGCACACCTTAGAAATTTCATCAGCCAATCAGACTCAAGCATTTAATGACCCACCCATGGTAAAATATCGGAGCGCATTTAGAATTTAGAATCAAAACTGTTTTTTTTTTTTGTAAGAAACTAGAAATTGCCAATAGGGTAAAAAATTGTAGGGACAAAAAATTTTTATCTTTGCCAGTTTTATTTATTTTTTTAATGCATGCATTCTTTAGAGCGTTCTGCTTTTGTCTTGCTTTTTTTTTTTAAAAAACGGAAATGGAAATATAATTTACAACCTAAATAAAAAGGTGAAATTAAGTGACTGGAGTAATGAGGCTGAAAATGAGTGGTTGAAAAATAAGAGGCCTTGATGATGGTCCAAGAGGAGAGTCGTTTTAGCTGTGGAGCAATTAATTACTCATTTATCTTTTTTTATTTCATCAAAAAAAGCCCTCTACCAAGATAATTAAGTGTGAGGAATTTACAGTCATGAATATACAACTCTCATAATTACAATAGATCGCTGCGCACGTGCCACGTGCACATTAAAGCAATTGAATTTTGTACCACTAAACTTAGCCTACGAACTCCCAAAACAGACATTTGAATAGGACTGTGGGAAGGAAACAGAAACTATCTAATCAAGGCCATGCTCATCAAGAGAAATGGTGTATAGTGACTGTATGTATGTGTTTTTTTTTTTTTTTTTTAATGAATGTATTTTTAAATTAATCAATAGATCCGGATGTAATTTTGCACCGCTTGAATGTCCTGGGTCCAGCAGTCAATCAGACAGATGGACAGAGACAGATAGACAGGAAACGCATCATTCATTTCTCTCCCTCGGTGAGTGATCATACTGCAGTGGGAGCCAGTGAGTAAGAAAGACAGACCATGTGAGCCCAGGGAACGAACTGTTCCTCTGCTGAATGTGTGTGTGTGTGTGTGTACAGTGACTGCTGGTGGGAGGAGGGGTAAGGGGAAAGATTAAAAAGAGAGAGAGAGAGAGTGAGTATCATACTATTTTCTTTTTCTCTCTCTCTTTCTCTATCTGCTTTTGGCTTTCACCAGCTGGAACGGCAAGCCTGTGGTCAAATGATGTGAGGCCGGCAATCATTTGACAAGCATTTCATTCAGTTTCGCGGCACAGCGGCTTTAAGAGTATTAATGGTACCGAGTTTAAAACAGAACCGGGGCGTATAAACTGCAAGTATAAAAGAAGAGAAGGTGTGTGTGGGAGACAGAGAGAGGCAGTGAGATAAAGAGTGGGTGAAGCCGTGTGCTTGTGCTGGGTGATCAAGACTCAAGCTTCACAAGATCAGACTGTGAGTGGGCGTTTCTGTGGGTGCCGGCGTGGTGTAAATCTCCTCTGTCCCTCACGTACTCCAGCATGGCAAGGGGGTGGCACCGGGTGGCACTGGCCTGAACTCAATGGCCGTACAGAATATGATACTGCTAATGTGGGTCTGATCCTGATCCCATTCACCCACTGGTTCAAGAAATCCTAAAACAATGTAATGCAAGCAGGAATTACTCTAGATAATTCATCCTATTATAGGTGCAGTTTAAAATTAAAATGTATTTAACCTATGGCCATCTAAGATGTAGATGGGTTTGTTAGATTTGGAGAAAAGACATTACAAGACGTTAATTGGTGGACTGGAGTGGTGTGGATTATTGTGATGTTTTTATCAGCTGTCATTCTGACGGCACCCATTCACTGCAGAGGATCCATTGGGGAGCGTATGTAAGTGATTTAATGCTAAATTTCTCCAAATCTGTTACTCATAAACATTTTGGATAGCCTAAAAACATTTTAGCAAATTTCCATATTTGGATTAACTAGTGCTTTAAGCAGGAAACTCTTTCATATTATAAAAAAAATAAATAAAACCATCAAGACACATGAACATATCATCAGTTTATATTGTGCTAATGCACTGTGTACGGCATTGTTATTATTTTATTTATTTTTGATAAATACATAAAATTGATTTTTAATTTATTACTAGTATGTTTTGGTGTACTTGTTCAGCAGGATACTGTAACACTTTATTTTAGTTTCCTTGTTACTTATAACAACAATCATTTATGCCTAGTAATGCTAATCCTAACCATATAACCAAGTAAATGTAGCTAATTAATTACTCAGTACTTAAATATATAATATAATAACACTGTAACCAGAAAACCTTCAAATAAAGTGTAACCATAAGTAAATAAATAAAATAAAATAGTTCTTCTTTTTATAGAATAAATCCTTAATTTGTTTTATAACGACCAAATTGACCAAAAGAAACCGTTACCATTCTCTTTGTAGGGCTGATGAGACACAGTGTGCAGGTAACATCTTTCTCTGAAGACACATATTAACTATATCATCTATAGTCTGAACAGGCCTGTGTACAGTACTGTATATACGCTGTGACTGAACAGGTTTATGGGAGCACAAAGTTCCTAAAACCAAATAATACTTCAAACTTGTGGATCAAAGCAGACTTGAATGCAACGTTCTTTCACTTAAGGTGCTGTCAATTATTTTTCATTGCCTTAAAATGCATTTTGGGTTCAAAAAAGTAAGCAAATCCTTCTGTTTAAATCTTTTATAATTTGTCTAGTATTAGTATTCGTCTTTCATCTATTGAAATTGCCTAGACTAATTTGAATATTTTGTCTTTTAAAACTGCAGCTTTGTTGAAGATCTAAAGGTGAACGCATTGCTAAAACAGTAGTGATCCATTTTCCACGCTGTTACAGTCAGTCCTCTTGTTTTAATTTGAACGCTCAGCGATCTTGGCAGAAAAATAAGCATGCATATTTATTAGAAGCTTCATTTCCTCTTTTTGGTCTCATTATGTCAGAGCCAAAACAGACACAACGCTGTTACCAACATGAAAGTAAGGATGATAATTAGCATTTCTGATAAGGGCTTTTGTTGGAAAATTGCTTCCATAGAAGTGGAAACGCAGATCACAGGGTGTGTCTCCATCTCTGGGCCTCTCCAGTCTCTGCCAGAAGAGTAAAGCTGTTGATGGTTTCAATTGCAACCATAAATCTGGCGGACACACAGAAAGAAAAGACACTTCTTGTTCTTTTTCTTTGCAGCGTCTGTCTCTTTCAGAAAAAAAGGACCCACCCACCAGTGAGTATTTTGGTTGTTTCCATTCTTTGCTCGCCTACAGTACATCGCCTCCGCAAGGTGGGCTGGCTCACCTGTACAAAGGGCTAATGAGGTCATGCCAACCTGCTTACCCTTGTCCTACAAGAAAGAAAAAGCTTTCCTAACCATGTTCCCAATTGTTCCCACATGGTTCGCGTGGAAGAGACAGCTTTTAGCACAACGACAGGGTTAATGTATCAAGGGTTATCAGGTTATAGCCTACTTGATATAAGAAAAAAAAAATCCCTGCTGAGAAAAACAGCATATGCTGGTTAGGTATGTTTTAAAGTATGTTTTTGGTCCTTTGCTGGTTTAAGCTGGTCAGCAGGCTGGTTTTAGCCACATTTCCAGCTTTGCCAGGCTGGTCTTAGCTGGTTTAATTTGGGAGACCAGTTGGAACGACTAGCTAAAACCAGCTATTTCCTTCATTTTAACAAACAGCCTATGGAAAACATGACAAGAAGTGCTTGGGGAAATGGTTTGGAGTTTTAAAAAACACTAACTGCGCTAATAGCTACGCTAACATGGTGAACCATGACCTTTTGCTGTGAACCGCCAACAGACACAAACAAAAAATGTCAATAAAATGCTCGTAATGAAAATGGTTAGAGCTAAAAAGAGGTTTACATGGAATAGACAAGTTATGCTAACCATGTTAAACCATTATCTGTTACTGTAAATATTCAACCAAAATTTTTAGGACAAACAGATTGTTTAGAAAAGCCTGAAAACATGGCCCACTGTCACTTTAACATCTGTTTAAGAGATTTTGTTAGCCATTGTATACCTGTCGTTTTTTATTATTTATAACTATTTTTTAAAAGCAAGTTATTCAAGGCAGCATGTTTCCGTGAAATTTCCACATGCAAGCATCTTTTACTCACCTGATGCCTGAGAACCCATAGTAAAAGTGTGTGTTTTTTTTTTTGTGGTATCAACAGTCGGACTGTAAACTGTGGACTGCATACAATGGTACACTATCGCTGCCTTGTGCTGTTATGTACTGTAAGGCACAATAAAGCATTGGCTGCAATGTCACAAGACCTCTAGACCCAGGAACACATGACAGCACGCCATGCCCCAGCTGAGCTCAGTACACTTTCTCCTTTTTCCTCTCCACCAATGCAGGAAAGACATGGATCACAAATAACATGCGGCAAAGAACTGTGTGACCTTGTACTGTCTTTCTCTCTCTCCTTTTATTTTTCTTCTCACATTTTTCGCATTCTCTTGAAAAACTGTAAGCCGCCAAGTCGGATTATTGACGAGAGACTTCTGAGAAAAAAAAAAAAAAATGTGGGCAGGGTGATGTTTTGAAGAGAGCTGTGCACGAACGCAAACTAGGTCATGGGAGAGCCGTACAGGGGCCGTTCTGCTGATTGATAGATGGCAGTGTGTCTTTGCATCTCCGTGCGTGCTGCTTTGAGGAGAGATGAGTTCAAGTGCCTTCTCGAAAAGAAAAACATCTTTCCCCTTCTACCTACTTACCCCTTGAGACGTCAGGGCCCTACACGTATGTCAATAATGCTTTGGTTTTCCCGTTTGGAACACAGTACTAGAAAAGGGCTCAGATGTTTCTCCAGAGAAAAAGATCTAAGTAATTTCACACATGTGTCTTTGCGAGTTTCAGAAGAGATAACATCTCACATTTGCCAAGCATACAATCAGGAGCCTTCAAACCTCAGAGGTGAGCCCAAATACCATGTTTGTGTGCATGTTTATTACAGTTCTAACAATCCGATAGTTTTGATCAATCAAACAAAGCAGTGCTACACTATTGACTTGGTGAAATGGCCTTTTTTCAGATTTGATCGTAGAGTGTACATGCTCTTAAATACACACCGGCGCTCATATTTATAAAAAGGGTCTTTGACGTGGAAAAGTGCTTAGCGTCACATCAGCAGTTGAAAGTACTGCAAAATTTTTACAATTTAAGTTACTCTTGCAGCTCCCTGTTCTAAATTATGATGATTGGCGATATTTTATGTTAATGCCATTAATTAGGAGTCATTCGCAAGGCATAACTTAAGTGATTAAATTGCGTGCAAGTTGAAGATCATTTGCGATTCATTGATTTCACATCTGAAAAAGAGGCGTACGTTCGTTTTCTGTTCGAATGTTAATTCTCAAGAAGAAGTTAAGACTCACACATGCTCATATTCATGAGATAATCGTAAGATCAAATTTAGGATGGTTTCTGTGCAACATTTTATGAATGAGGCCCCTGGAAGTTTTCCATTTACAATGGAAGTACATAGAGTTCCTATCATACGTTAATGTAAATTTCAGATCTGCTTTAAGGCCTGTACACACCAGGACGAATATCGCACGCGAATATCGTCGGCATTGTTCATACATTTCATTGACGATGAGCTGATGGCGCTTAACGAAAAACAGAAATACCCCTGTACACAAGGTGGCGCTGTACAATTTGTTATGCTTCTGACACTTGCTTGTCACACAGTCAAGAAGGGAGCCAGAAGATGCGCTTGTCACATGCGTCTGCTGATATTTGATCAGCAATTCAATTCCATAACAGCTCCCTGTTATTGAGACTTTTGTAGTCGCTGTTGTGTTTGTCATACAGCCCTTTATTTTCAGCAAGACGAAAGTCATTGGTCGGCCAGTTTTTAACACAGCGTCAAACCAAAAAAACGTGACAGAGGCTTTTTTTTTTTAAATGTCGCTTTGACATGTCCTGATGTGAACCGGCCTTTAGAATTTTAATGCATTGTTTTACTTTTTGTGGTTAGACCGATACGAGGCCAACCAGACCAGCTGTGATTCTAATCAAAACTTCTGTGCAATTAGGGGTGAAATAAGACAATCATAAGTGAATGTTGGAGATGTGGCTTTAGGGTGTGTGATAGCAGTTCATGTTTGTGTTGTATACTAGTGCTTCTGTATGATTATAAGGTAAAATAAGGACAGACAAATTACACTATTGAAACTCCCATAGTACCTGCCCACGCTAAGACCACCATGCCTAAATAAAACATATATTAGATAACCATTAATAGTACATTTAAATACGTATACTACTTGAAAAATGTTATAAAGCCCTCCCTCCCCCAATATCCTGATAAAACAATGGTGAACAGATTGCAAAGTCATTTTACATCTTTATGGCAGCTGGAACATGGTTCAGTTCTTGGGAAAATGCCCTAGTTTCTGCATCAGCAGAATTATATCTTCCATACCATGTGCCCTCAGTAAAATGTGTGGGTGTGTCTGTGATCGTTTTGCAAAAACTTGAGAGTATCCTCTTTCATGACAGTCGTAAAAAAAAAAACATCTCACACATGAGGCAAATGACATTTGTCGATAACAGATAAGCCACCGTTGTGTTTTGCAATTCAAGATATTTTGCTGTCTCGAAGGGAGAGGGGCTTAAAATATGCATGACTAAAATTTTAAATAAAAGTTATTTACCTCCCATTTTTTTAAGTGACCTGATTTGCGTTTTAAGTCTCAGGCCTCGAAAACCTTTTGTGTATAGTATGCGAAGAATGTCTGCCTTAAGTGGTCATGCAACACAACAGAGTTTATTGTCGGGGCGAGACTTTTCTGGCAGATGCTAAACAGGTGACCGGTGGGGCAGCTGTTTGGTGCTGTGTTTCATGCTAATGCCATGGTCCACGACTGACAGCAACTACTGCAGGGATATAAAAGCCGGACACCGCAAGATGTGCAGTTTCCTACTACATTCTATTCCAGTTTTGCGGACTCAATCATATAAGAAGTCAGACAGTCTAATGTGGGTGTTGTGTACTGTATCCTGAAACAGCAGCTGCTCAAATTACAGAATATTGAGGAAAAACACATACGCAGACACGCAAGTATGCTAGCACACACCTTTCTTCCGCAAGAACAATTAAAAGAACCACACAGAGACCATTTTTAACAATAAACTAATCTTATTTTGTCTCTTTTTTTCTGCTATTTACATTGGTACCTAATGTGCAAATTAATAATTTAAAGTAGTGTAAAACTCTAAAATGAATACAAAATCATATTTTACAATTCTAAGACGGTGAGAGTCCATGAGCTTGTCGAATATAAAGGAGGGAGAGGAAAGCAGGAAGATGGGATGCGAAAGACACACATGATTGTGGAGGTGTAACGTGGGAAGAGAACGAAGCAGTGGACATCCTTGGCCAGGAAAGACAAAACACTTACAGAGACACGGCGTTGGTTACCTGGACACCGCTACACAACAAAACACAACAAGCGCTGCTCTTATGTAGTAGAAAAGCACTTGGTTGGGCCTTTGCTTAGCAGAGGCACACAAAGTGGCTAACATGCTAGTCATGCTAGTTGGCTTGATTGGTGCAGTTATCTGTAACATCCTGATTTTCTAGCACACAATGAGAACTAGCGCTTTGAGCGTGTACGTTTGTTATCCAGTTAGTAGCTTAGCATGTTGTGTGTTGTGATGGTTTTTGCACTGCTATGATCAATTTCGTCTTGTACAATAAAATGTCCAATTTCACATTTAGAGATTTGGTCTGTCAATATGTCTAAAACAGTCATGATACAAACTGACAAGAAAATAAAGCAATCAGAGATTTTGTCCAAACTAAATATGACCATGTCATTTGAAAATTTTGTCTATCGCTTGGTTTCACTGGGTTTTTACAGTGCAATTTCATAGATCTAATTAACATAAAACCATCTGATCTAATTGGCTGTGAATTTATTGTCACTGAATTTTCATTTTTATTTTACACATGAAAATTTCAGCTACTAACATTCAACATTTCACCTAGGACATTTTTTTACACTGCTAATCTATGAGAGTCAAAAACCTAAAATGCTTTCAAGAGGTAGATTTGTACCTTTAAATATCCAATTTTACATTTATAGATTTAGATGTTTCTATGTATATTATAATCACAATTGTGTGGTTAAGACTAAAATTCCTGAGGACAAATGAAATGGAGGTGAAGGACCATTTTGGCACATGAGAGGCTAGCATGGCAGTGTTAGCATGAGTGCTACAGAATGTTGATGAGCAGTTGCCAATTGCTTGTAGCCAAGCTGTGCCATCAGTAAAGGTATAAAACAGTTGACAAAAACACAGTTTCATATGCTTTCCACCTTTAGCATACCACTGCTGAAGCATATAAGGGTTTGCATTTCATATATATATCCTCAGGTAAGGTGGTTCTTGTAATTTAGCATTCGCTAGCATGACTGTGTTAAATATTGCAAATACAGAAAGCAATGAATGGAAGTCAAATGCTTACTGTATCAGATGTCAAGAAGTTCAAGTAGCACACAATAGTGAGGTTTCATTTGATATTATGATGGAATGCAAACCCGCCTATGTAGAGGCTTTATATTACAATATACCGCAGTGTGCATATATATATATATATATATATATATATACATACACCACAAGATCAATTCAAAAGCACACTCTGATATGCCACATAATAAATATTTTCCACCACAATAATCCATGTACAGCAGACCTATTATAATCTTATCTATATCCCGTAGAATCATATGGGGAAAAGTAGAATATGGCTGACGTCATGAATGCATAGATAAAAGGGGGAGGGGTGACAGTTGTTACCGAACTTATTGCTTTCAAAAAAATCTGAGTGCTGAACAGTG
Source organism: Enteromius radiatus (assembly GCA_032357445.1). Lineage (NCBI taxonomy): Eukaryota > Metazoa > Chordata > Actinopteri > Cypriniformes > Cyprinidae > Enteromius > Enteromius radiatus. The sequence goes on from JAUCMS010000055.1 coordinate 11,155,313, forward strand.
CATCTCCCTCCCTTTGTAATTATTTGCGATGCACAGCAAATCAATGTTGTTTAATATTAAGATTCCAAAGAGCTATGCTGTGAAGTATTGCATTATAATGACCTCTAAACAGAGTTTTCCCTTCCATGATTTGGGAAGCTCCATTAGAGACTGACGTATGCTTTTACATCTCTTTTTGCAGGTACAAGGAGTTTTACAACACAGACTGAGCAAAATGCACAGACGAGAGCTTTTACTCTAGAACAAGTAAAAGATAGAATTAAGTTGGACATAGGACAAACAATAACACAATCTCTGGCCAAAGCTGTAAACTGATTCTGGTTGCACTTCCTGACATTGTAAAGCAGTGCTCGTTCGCTATCGAGAGTAACGTAACAAGAATACAAGGAGGCCGATCTTAAATATAGTAGGAAAATGTTATGCCAGTTCTTTGTATCGCTTGCAAAGTGCAAAAAAGGTGGTGGTGTCGCTGATCTTTTTCACACACATTGGGGGGTGGCTATATATGTGTGTGCATTTGCAGGGCTATCCAGGTCGGTGCACCTTCACTTCTCGTTCCCTGCGTTTCAGCTCCTCTCTATAACAGTATGAGCAAAAGTTCTCTGTCTCGGGTCGGCCATAGAAGGTGCAGTTCTCCCTCCTGCAACGTTTCTGCTGAAAACAATACATTGGGCAAACACCACTCTGCCCTTTGGTTTTGTCCTGCCCCAACCAGACATGGGGCGCCGGGTCCTCATCTGCAAACTCCAGACAGTCCCGGATGTCGCCAGCGTTGAAGCCATTGGTATAAGTGTGGGACTTGTGTTCCCCAGGCATGTTGTACAGGAGGGTGTCTATGGCATTATTTGTACGGATACCAGACATGCGGGCTGGGCTGTAGCTCTGAGAGGACAGTGAGCGGTTTTGCTGGGGGTAGGTAGCACAGGTTTTAAGAGTGCCGACCATTGGCTTGTAAGACTCATCTTGGTAGCTGGATGACTGCACATTGACATCCCTCAGATGGATGACACTGTGCCTCTGGATAGGTGGCGTATGGCTATAGTGAGCTGAAACAGGGACTGGTCCAGTTCTCTTAGCACCGTTACTAGGGGAGGAGAAAGGGACAGGGGACATGGAGGATCCTGGGATGGAAGCTGGGATGGGTATTGGGATAGGGGAAGCAGCAAGCTTTGGGCTTCCCCTTTCTTGGACCTTCACAGCCTGGGAAGGATTATGGCTAGGTTGCAACACTGGTGAGCAACTCTCAGGTGGAGAGCTATCTGAGCGCTCCCTTTGGAAAACACTCTCCTGTTCTGGCTTCTTAAGTGCCACCCCATTGGTCTGGGGCTTCTTCTCAGCCTCAGCCTTTCGCTTCTGTTCCTGCTCAGCACTGAAGCGTTCTTGGGCACTGCTTAGGTAGAAGCTGATCATCTCTTCATGGAACTGGTGTCGGTGGCTGGTGAGCAGCAATCCAGCGAAGATGAATTTGCGCTCACCCTGCATGGCTGCCCGAAGTATGTTCAGGCTGAGTTTGACATCTGTGCTGTACTTCCAGTTGTCCATTGTCCGATCACCCGAGTTTTTGCCTGATCCTGGCGGTCTCTCAACAGGTGAGCTACCAGAAGCACGGTCTGTAGGAGAGGGGCTGGTTGCCTTTTCTGAGGAGGATGTGCTGGCCGACTGACCTGACTCCTCTTTGCTCCCTTTGCGTGTTTTAGAGTCCTTTTTCTTGGATTTCTGCTCTCCGTTCTCTACCGTTCTACCATTTGTTGAAGTGGACTTGCTGATCTTGCCATGAACAAGTCCTCCAAGGCCACCCATATTCTTCTTAAGTTTGATACCTAGAGTCTTGCTGAAGCTGCCCAGTTTGTTGGCCACTGAGTCTGCCCTTGTTTTGTCTTTGTCCTTTCGCTGCTTGTCCTTGTCCTTACTCGGCTTGCCGTTATTGACGTTGGAGTTACTGCAAACAGACTCCCGGTCCGAATCCATGGATTCTGCCAGAGACTGTACATCCTCACCTGCAGAGGCAGTGGGCGACTCGGGCTGAGCCAAGGGAGCCTGTAATTGATAGATCAGCCATTACGACTCAAACTGTGTCCGCATTCAGCAGCAAGTCAAAAGGTTAAAAAAAAAGGAGGAAACAACCATGCTCCTGGAGGACCACCAAGGTTTTTTAATCTTTTAGTATTACTTGAAAACATATCCAGCAGAGCTGAAACTTATGTGTGCAGTAAAGTGTTCTTCAGGAACCCCTGTCAACCAATAAATTAATGACTTACCCTTGTTTCAGAAGGAATTCGAATCCATGTTACATTCATGTAGTTGTGCAGAAGGTTTAGTTTAGCTTCCAGTGATAGAATAAGACTAGAGAGAAAGGAGAACATAGTCACACATCTCACAAGGTTTATCAGCTCGAATGAGGCATTGAATATTCTTGTCATCTCTTACGTTCCAAGGAGGGAATGGAAGAAATTACAAACCATTTGAGGCATGCAACTAGGAACTCAATCAGTGCATAAATCTAGTCACCAGGGAATGACAATTTGTATTTATCAGCCCATTATGGAGCCAATGGACTGGGGGCCAAATGATTACAGTTACTTCAGCACAGATGTTTCTTTTGGTGTCTGTTCTTCCTTCTGTAAGTCATGGCTGAGACGGTGCTGCTGCAATTTATTTATATGCTTTAATTGGCTGACCTCTGCAAAGTTACTCAAATTTGAAAACAGCCTGTACAAGTCATCTTAACCATAAGACTAAATGCAAGAATATGCAAGCTCTAAAAGTCTTAAAGACTTTAATGACTGAACGAGTCCTTAAGATATGCCAGTCAAGAGCCGATCGACCTCTGTGAGGATAATATGCACTTTTGCCATGTGTTGGGACCTTCTGGACAGATTTACTCCAACTTAATCCCTCATATGGTTAGGATAACATAAAGACAGAGGCCTTTGTTTGGCCTCAATTGACTTTTGTCTTAATTACCCCTCATTTAGGCTAAAACCTGTTCATAAGTTATTACATTTTTCTAAGCTTGCTGCAGGGGTGGATGAAGGATGACAGAGAAAAAGAGGGGTCTTACTTTGCCAGCTTAGCATTGTCGTTGTCGTCCCTCCCCCACTCCCAGTCCCTCCCAGGGTCCACGGCGAAGTGCAAAGCTAGCAGCTTGTGCTCAGAGTCGGTCAGTGGGATGACGGCTGGAAGGGAGGGACAGAAAGATGAGATGAAAGATTTTAATGTAACGTTCAAAACGAGGTTTCCAAACTGACCGAAGCAAACAGTAGATCTAGTTCTTGACTGTATACTAGAAAAGAGGTGTACTTAGCTTAGCTACTGTACTTTTAAAAGAATAGTTCACCTAAAATTAAGGTTCTTTCACTATGTTTTATGTTACTTATCTGATTTATCAGGTGAAGTTTATGAGTGCATAATGGCTTAAATTTATGAACTGTTCTTCACACAAAGTGAATGATGTCGTATTTTTAGGATGAACTTTTCCCCAAAAACTGCCTTTCTTTCAAAGAATCAACAGTTACTCCTTCACTACAAGGTATGACAAAACTGCAAAAATGTAAGAGAAACAAAAATCATATTTCCATGATTCAAACACCCATTTGACAGGAAAAACATTTCAACATTAATCAAGGGGTATGTTAACGGTAAGCATGGGTGTAGCACTGTTTCCTAAAAAGAAAATAACACAGCCTTCAATCTGTTCTAACTACTTGCCTTTTTCCCCGTCTTTCTCGTCACTGTATTTGTCAATGTACCTGACTAGTCTTTTTAAACCACAGGCACCAAGACAGTATGGAAGGGAAAAGAAAGAGTGAGTTGAAAGAAGAGAGATAAAGAGAGAGATTCAGTTCTCGTGACTGTTGAAAAATACAGCATGTTTGAACAGAGGACGTTCCAACCCCTTCTGTCACAACCATACAGTCACAAACACGCACACACTAATAGAACAAAATGTCTCTTCTCCTCATGAACGGCCTGCCATTTGCCAGGTGACTGCTGGGTAGAACTCACGGTGTACCAATGATGAACATACTGCTCTTCGTCGATGACTCATTTAAATGACACTATGCAGAGTAGGAGTGAGAGACATCGAGTCACAGTAGTGAATAAAAGTGTGTGAAAGAAAGAAAAGGTCAAGGAGAGAGAAAGTGTTTGTAGTAGGGCTGATAAAATGTAGAAAAAAATCAAATTGTGATATGAATGTGTAACATGATTATAACACAAAATCTACAGATTTACACATTTTTAACAAGTTATTATATAAATCTACTAATATAACAAAAAAGTGAAAAGTGAATATGCAACCTATTTAAAAATAATATATAAAAATAATAACTTTTTTAAAATTATGCAGCCCTAGTTGGTAGAGAAGTGTACCAGCTAGCAATTTTCCACAGTAAGACATGAGCATGCTTGAAGCACACTTCCTCACTGTTGAATTTTCAATCAACACACGACTTTGCCTCCCACCCACGTCTTTTAATTCACAATCCTGGCGACAAGAAGCGCCAAAAATGTCCAGCTGGTCTACTGAACATTCATACAATCCAAAATCTCAGTCCACCCTCTAAGAATTTCCAACTTTTATTCACTTCAAGCACATTTTGTCTTGAATATGTACCTTTCATTCAGTTTTGTCAAAAAACAAAGGGACTGTTATGCACCATGGAATTACAATCTTATATCATTATCATATCACGGTACCAGCACAGTACTTTCTTTCGTGAAGGTTTGGGGAGGATGACAAAAGAACACAATTTCCAATGGCTACTTTTTTGTATTGAGTTTCTCCAATGGAGCTTGGTGAGTCAAACCAAAGAGCACAGAGATGAATCATCGCATTGCAAAATTTGTTTTGAAGAAAAACAAAAGCAAAACTGAGTCACATAAAGGCAAAATGAAAGATTTAGATGTAACCCGCATTTACTGAAACATGGCCACATAAGACAAATTTAGGTTGGGTGCTAATGCTGTTTTCACACCTGATTCATTTGGCGCTTATGTTTTGGAACCTGGCACATTTTCTTTCTTTGTTCAAATGGTTTAGGCATTTATGAACGTGACAACTGCACCAAAACAATGATGTGAACTCATCGGGACAAGGTAGTCTGGGCCTGGGAGTGTGAAGCGATTCTGACTCAATTATGTCATTTACAATATGAACTGTTATGATGTGCTACATGTTGATTAGAAGATCAAAGTCCCTCCTCAGGATTATGAGTAGCCTAAATAAAGCCAAGATAACACTGAATAAAAGAAGAATATATCATTGCTTCGCAATCTCAAGTCTCATATACAACAATGTTTTTTTTTAAAAGGAATGCTGTTCCAAGACCAACAAAAGATGTTCCAAAAAAACATCTAAGTTGCCAAAATCATTCACCCCAACCATGACAATCTCTTCACTGTTATTGAAACTCACAAACTTCTGGCGCATTTAAGGCTAGGTTTCTTCCAGAATTTTGTGGGTCAAATTCTTGGGGAGTCACACCAGGACAAGAGAGAGCATCCAAAGTCCAACATGAAAGAAATGTAGGTGGAATTCCCAAAGCAGAGCACACACTGTTCAGAATAACACACAAAATGGTACACGTGGGCATGCACTCATACACACAGACCCAACCAACAAGCACCCCATTGTGTTCCCCATTGCAAACACAGATACAGTTTCCCACCAGAGCGGGGTCAGACGGTGAACGCTGGAGCTATGTGGGGTTGTGTCCTGACTCCTACACTGCAGCTGTCCTCCCTTCTCTGGCCCAGCATACACACTCACACGCTTCAGCTCGCACTGTTGTTAGAATTTGGGCCGGTTCCAAGTCCAAACACCACCGCTGCCAGTTCTACCCTGAGGGACTGGAGCATAATGTATTTTGTATCCCTTCTGGCAATCTCGTAGACCTGTCCTTGACTGACCCGCCTCAACCGCATACGTTCAAAACTGTGACGTCAGGGCCACTCTCTCTGAAGCAACCAGGGGTGCTGATTCCTCGGGTATCTGTTGGTATCCAGTACCCCTACATTGCCTGTCTGTTGTTATAACCGAAATACTTTGACTGGATAAACAAGCGAGTGATAATGGACGAGTAATCAGGAGATGACGAGGCTGCAAATAAGGTCTTTCGCTGAGCGCTGCGGTGATAATACAAACAGAAGTTGTTGACAGACAACATTGCTCATGGAGTCTGACATGCTACATTACAAACGCATTACATGCAGAGTTTATTCCGTTGGCACGAGGGGGAGGTTGATGTATGCCGAGTGGGTCTGGCTGCACGAAATGGCACCGCCTCAGGAATATCTGTCACATGAGGCATGTGTGATATAATCCTTTTGAGAGTGACTCCCAAAGCATTATTTCCCGGGATCGTTGTGGTTTTCTTGACTCTCCCCCCTCTTCTGGGTGATATCAATCACTGCAGTTGCACCCACTGAGGAAAACAATTAGCCTGCTTTAGTCACGCAAACTGTGCTTGATGAGGTGCAAATTCAGGAGTTTTCGTTCACAGTTCTGTATTTTACAGCCCCTGTAAACAATAATCGCGAGGCTAAACAAAGCTTCGTCGTGAATCTCTGAAAAAAAGGGTGTGGGAATGTGATTGCTCTTTCCAGAGCCACATAAAACACGCAATCTGTATACGGAAATATCTGTAGGCCTTCTGATGCTTAATGCTGATTGCGATGCGAGGAATCTGGACGATTTTAACCCAAGCTTGGCGTGAGTTGGTCATGGCACAAGAAGGTTTTTCATTCTTTCAAGATGAAACTTTAAAAGCTGCCTGCCGAATGCCAAAGAAAATAGAGGTCTTGGTAAAGCTGAACAGGCGTGACTTAAAATAGCAACGCATGTTTCCTATTGGTTGACTGGTGTCGTATAAAGTGTAACCACAGAAAAATGAAGGTGCATTAAAGAAGTGCTAGCATGGCACGTCACAGGGCTACCATTCAGTATGTCTGCAACGAGCAGGAAAATCTCAGGGTTATAAACTTCTAAATCAACAGACGTTTAAAATCAGTGACATATTATAATTAGCCTGTGGTTAACAAAAGATTACAAGTGGAAAAAGAGAAAATTTGATGAAAGATATTTGACCACATTTTGGCTAATCTTAAGGAACAGGGGAAAATTTTGCCATCTAGTGACTAACTGATGATTTAATGAAAACAGCCTAATAAAGGGATTGAATAACATTTCCTATTCAAACAGGAAGTTTGATCTAAATATACTGGAAGGCTTGTCCATTTTATTTATTTCTTTATTTTTATTTTACGTCAAAGCTGTTAGTGATGCACTTTTCTGTTTCTAGTTGGAAGAATGTGGTATTAAGGGGTGGGGCCTTTTTCATTCTAAAGGATGTGATTGGACAAAAAATAGGCCCGCCCACAAGTGCATGATGAGTCATCAATATTTTGTGCTCTGCTTTTCTAGAAGAGAAAGACTAAAACATTTCTACGTGCAAATATACGTAAAACTAAATATTTTAGTAATGTTTAGAAGTACACGTACGTCGAAAGCCACAAGTGAAAAATTTCATGGGTCTTTTGACACAACTCTCTCTCTCTCTGCAACTCGCACACACAAGAGTCTCAGTGTTCTCAGGAAACCGCTGGCACCTGAACACACACTGGGCAGACGGGCACTCCCTGGCAGATCCGAGCGGAAGATCCGGGGGGGGAGAGAGTATCACCACCAAGACAGCCACACAGAGACAGACTCTCCGTCGGGAAGTGGGAGAAGGGAGGTAGGGGTTTGGGAGGAGTAGATTAGGGCCTAAACCACATGTAGTGGTTGGCTTGGACTGATCTGCCCTAAATGGCAGAGGCCAAGCGGTTCTTTAGGGATGAAGAGACAGAGAGAGAAATAAAGCGGGTAAGAATAGAATCGGGAAACGATGCCTCATTGTGTGAATGTGTGCATTTGTGTTAAGGAAGTGTATATGGGGCCTCTTGGTGCTGTCTCCAGACACACACCAACAGATGACCTCATTCGGCTCAGAGGAAACAAGTTCCTTCACCTCACTGCATAGCATGAGCAGTGTTTCCCAACAAGCTTCATCTATACAACTTGTGTGAGATTTTTAAATGTACTTTATAATGAAACATTTATGTATTTATTATATAAACATATATTTTTTAACTATATACAAGCGTGTGTGTGTATTTATATATACATAATAAAAATACACAGTACACATGCATACATTATGTAAACAAAAACTTTTATTCTGGATGCTATAATTGCGATTAATCATTTGACAGCACTAAATATAATATAATATAATATATAAATGAGACATTTCTAAAAAAAGGTAATCCCCAGTTTCCTGTGGATAAATTACACACTTCACAGAAAGGTGGAGGTTTTCCAGACGGGAGTGTGCAAGGTGTTTTTCTTGTATTTTCCGAGTAGCCAGTCATTCATATCCTGGAGAAATGTGACTACAGTGAAGGCCTCTAATCTGTCAACAACCCACTGCTTCAAACCGACCACATGCTTTTGGGGTCAACGGGTACGTGAGGGTATGCAAGGAGGTTTCCTGCGGTTAACAGAAGGACAGCGCGCCATCTAGCGGGACAAACACTCAACCAGTGGTTCTCTACATCACCCAGACATGTTATTTACATAAACTACAGACAATGCTGTTTATATCCAAATTTATGGCACAAAATATGGTGCATCAAATATGCTCTTTAGAGAGTTATTTATTGTCAAACTAACATGTGACTTTGGCTAGTTGTCAAATTTTTTACTTTCTTTTTTTAACAAACAGGGTTGGTTGATTCTTATTTTGACTACAAAATTTTCCACCTTTATTACAGGGTGTTTTTTCACAATATATGGGGCTTATAATATAAAAAAAAAACTTATGACTTCTGCTTATATTCTGAAAGGTACCTTAAACATAATTTAGAAACTGCAAAATTAAAGGTAACACAAAATTTAATTATTTATTTTTTGGTAATGATATGAATTATAACATGTGAAAACTTAACCCAGACACCTTTCTGGGGAAAAAAAAGTTATTCAAATTCACAAAACTTATTCTGATTTAAAGTGTTGTTTAAACTAGGTATTTGAATCCACTGCTAGAAAAAAAAGCTCATGTGACAACTAGCCCCGGTGTCCCCTACAATACTTACTTGATTTTTGATGGTGTCCAAAGGTCTTCTGCCACAGGCAAGGTTTTGCTCATCCTTGGCAGTTGGTGTGTGTTTGTGCTTGGCAAATGCCCTGACTGTGAGACAACTGCAGTGTGTGTGTGTGTGTGTGTGTGTGTGTGTGTGACGAGAACAGCTTGTACTGTACTGACAGCTTCAGTGTGTCAGTGAAAGGGGAGTTGGAGAGAGAGACACACGCATGAGTGGATCTCTGCCTGCATTCCCATTCAGACAACATCAGCCTGTTGTGTGTTGTTTTACCTCACGCTCAAACTGGCACCACTGCAGTGAACAGACAGACTTCTGAGGGGGCGGGACACATTATAGTGCACATTACTGTACAGATCGCAAGATAGACCATAATGGTCTAGAACGGCGGCTCTAATTCAGACAGACAGCTAATAATGTCCTTAACTAGGAGCCAGACTCCCTGAGAGAGTCTGAAACAGTATATTAAGCTGTATAATTCCTTATTTTTTCCCCTCTGTCTCAATCTCTAATCGACTGGACTCTACAAAATGTGCTTTTAATAATTGATCAAAGGTAATTAGATTTCAGGCCTGCATTAATGATTTAGCATTAGATGGATTCAGTTATACACTTATTCAGAATTGAATGCTAATATGCTTTTCATACTAATTCCTACAATATGAAGTATACAAAATGTGCACAGCATGCAAATTTTTAGTATGCATGGAATACCAGGAGTTCAAAAGTGATTAATGAACCTGAATTAGGCCTAATAATTTCAACATTAGATGATGTAAAAAAAAAAAAAAATCATCACTTACACTAGTTATAATTTAATACAATAACAAAGCATGTTAAGTGATATCTAGTATGATACATTTCAAAAAAGGTTGGTGAGCCACCAATTTCCTCTATACATAAACTATAGATAAATCCATATAAAATAGTATAAAACATCAATAAAAGCATAAATACAAATCCAAAAATCTCCCTATTAAGAAAATTAAACATGAAAAATAAAATGTAAATATTAGTCACACATCAAAAATGTATCAATTATTATTTTCTTTATTTTCATCACATAAATAGGTGATGGTAAAAAATCTATATATACTATTTATATATATTTATACTATTTTGTATAAAAAAATAAAAAAAAATAATTAAATGCACTTCGGCCCCACATCAACATCACAACATTATAAAGTACATTTAAAAAAAAAAATTATTATTAGTGTTATTCATGTGTTAAATATTACATTTAAGTGAGTATTGTATGCTGGCAAAGGTTATCAAAATGTAAAAATATGTATAAATAAAATAAGCATGTGCAACTTAAAATCAGTACTGATACTGTTTTTATGCTATTTCTCCACGTCTCAGTGTTGACTAAGTGGCTTGAATTCACTTCAATTTCTAGAACAGATTTGTTTACTAAATGATTGTCTATAGAACTATTTCATGTCCTAAAGCAACCAACTGGAATTTACTGCAAATCGTCTGCATTGGATTGTATATCAATTAGACATAGTTGCTTAACCTCCGGCTGTATCATCGTGTTATGAGATCGTTTGGTTCAGTCTGCTGTGTGTCTACCTTGCTCTCTCTGCTGGTCTCTCTGCTCCATGGACACCAGGGCTGAGAAGTGGGCCTGGTCGTAGGCCAGCACCAGCGGGGAACAGTGACAGCGGTTGGGAGGCACCTCCAATGGCAGGTACAACCCTCCAAAGGGAATGGGTGCAAAAGCTGCAAGGTAAGAACAGCAGATGGTTCATTTGTCTGTATGACACTTAAATGAATCTATTTTAAAGATTAAATTCATACTAAAATGGTTCACTGAAACTGAATCTGAACTGAAAAAGTAATCAGGTAATCTTTTTAAATAAGGCTAATGTTTCCCTCCAGTGGATCATCTTTGGGTCAGGAATTTGTGAATGAATCATTTAGAATTCATTGAAAAGCTTTGATTTAAAAGAATAGTTTGTTAATGGAGCTACTTCTCTCATGAGCGTTACAAGGGGAACTAGGGCAGAAGTCAGTATTTTCCAAGACAACAGTTTCTCACAAACAATGTTCTGCTTTGTGTCAGAAGTTTGTGAGGAAGTCATGGTTTTGGAATGATATGAGGGCGAGGGAATGACAGAATTTTAATTTTTAATCCTTTAAAAGCATGTAATGACAGTTGCACAAAGTTGTGTTATCAGGCGTTTAATAACTCTAGATAACAGCTTTAATTGGTTTAATACTATTTACAAAATAGGTGTCAAATAGAAAACCCTATGAAGCCCTCTAGTGGTATGAATAAAAACTGCACATGATGGTAACGCAAACGTGCTTGATTTGTTGGATTGTGAGTCTTACCTTCCCCTCCAGAGTCTCTGAGCATGGTGTCGGCGATCACCACGATAGGTCTTCTCAGAACATGGGCAAGTACAAACACATGAAACTCCTCCAAGCTCTCGTAAACCGGGTCTTCTGAGTTATCCACCCTGTAAGAGATAAACATACACTTACAGTGACATATCTGACAAACGATGTGAATCTTTGTTTATTGGTGAAAGTAAGAAGATTAAAGGCGCAGCAGCTTCTAGTTCACCATAAAGTTACGTCTAAAGATTGACAACTACTTCAAGTGAGACCAGGCAGACTGTATATAAACCTGCATAAGAATTTGAAGGCGAAATTTTATTTGATGAGAAATCATATATTTTTTTACATTTATTATTATTATGAACTACACCTGCATTTCATGATGGACATACTTTTCTAGCTTACTGCATATGCATACTACTTTTTTAAAAACACCATGGAAAACCATGCATAGCAACTGAAAAATAATATGTTTTGCAAAACATAATTATAGAGAAATTAACAGTTACTCATTTCATGCACATTATCAGCACTAACCACCAAACCACACACACTCATACTGTGGGTGGTGAAACATCTACGCTGCCTTCAGAAAACAAGCGACAAAGTCAAATGTATAGTAATGTAGTAACTTAACAATATTACACCTCATACCACATATTCAGTAATGTAACAATATAAAGTCTTGTACCTAATTATCCCATTTAAAAAACCAAACATTTCAGTAGTATCACATTTACATATCACCTACTGTACAATTTATGCAGGAGTTAAAGGTATAGTTCACAAAAAAAGATAATTCTGTCATTAATTACTCACTTTCATGTTTTTGTACATCTTTAAGACCTGCACTCATCTTCAGAACACAAATTAAGATATTTTGATGAAATCTGAGAGCTTTTTGACTCTTTTCTTAAGGACCAGAAAGGTAGTAAGGACATTGTTAAAATAGTCCTAGTGACATCATTGTAATTTAATGAAGCGCACAAGAAACCTTTTTGTGTGCAGTAACTTTATTCAACAACTTCTGTTTTGTGTCGGTGTTTGTTGCACGTTTTTTTGACAGCACCACGCCAAAGAGAAGAAACTGCGGAATAAAGTCATTATTTTTGTTTTCGTTGTGCACAAAATGGACTATTTCAGTCAGGTTTTTACTATCTTTCTGGGTCTTTTAAACATGTCAGTTGCATTGCTGTCTATGCAGGGTCAGAACGCTTGAGGATTTCATCAGAAACATCTTAATCTGTGTCCAGAAGATGATCAAAGGTGTGAGGGTGTTTGGAACGCAATCAATGATCAATTCATTTTTGGATGAGCTATGCCTTTAAAACGAAAGCTTCTGACATATTTGTCATTTTGTTAGAGTCCAGCATAATAAAAGCCTTCCTTTTTCCATTGCAGCAATGCAGCCAAACACATAAAAGCATTTTTGAAAGGCAAACCTCTCCAACTAATATCCCAACTGGGTTATTCTTCATCACACTGAGTGATTTATTAATGCATGTCTTTTTAATCTGTTCTAAACTTTTTAAACACTGCATCAGACTTACTAAACATGATAGTGTAACACCTATTACCTGAATAAACTGTCATTTCAATATTTTTTTTTTTTCAAAAAAGGAACTAGTTCATATTTAGCGAACTATTGTTAGAGTAGACAGAACGGTGACCGCTCTGAGAAAAACAGGAAGCTATATTTTCCAATCCAGAAGACTCTGAGGCATGACCAGAGACCTGGCGGTTGATGCTTTCGCTTCCAGTCAGCGTGACTTCACAAGGCAGATTAAAGGTGAGGGGTAAGTTTCCTCCTGAAGCAAGATTTGGTCGAAACTCTCCTGACCGCAGCGCTTCAGTTAACACTACTGAGAGGAGAAACCAAACTGCTGTCTGCCAGCGCAGAGTTTCCACTACGCTCATCTGTGACCTGAGATTAACTGTACTGGTTGACACGCAGGTGAAATAACTTCTGCAGCAAGCGTCACCAAATGGAACTCCAAAACTATGGACTGTTTTCAAACAGGTTACCCAAACACTCCTCCTGTCTGCTATTGGTCGAGCAAACACTCCAAATGCATGCTATTGGTTGAAGCAGTGTTGCTATGCTGGGCTGGTCGGAATACTCAAACAACAAAGAAATATTTTGAAAACAGCACAGAGAGACAGAGTTACACTTTTGAGAGGAATCGACCTACAAGTGGTTTATTAATATATATTATAACAAGGAAAAAATACAGATTCATTTTTAATGTGTGGTTATTAGAAGGACGAAGTTCAGAAATATATTTTTTTTTTGTATGGATACTGCTTTTAAATATGCGGTATTAAGGTATTAAGCAATGATACTTGCTTCAAATATTAGCAATCTACTTTGTTGTTATTATCTTGGATATTAAATGATTTCACCCATAACTTTCCTCATTTTAATGTTGTTACAAAGAAACACTGGACCACTGCTGTTGGCATTGACTAAAACAAATAGAGTTGTGAATGGAAATAAAATACAAATTAATATGCAAATGCTGGAAAATTTTTTTTTTAACTATATAGAAATGTTGCCTCAGTAACTGGAATAAGTAGTAGCTAAAGCACTAAAATTAATTAAAATAAAATTAATAAAATAAAAACTAGTGAAAAATATTTTTAAAATATTACATAAATTAAATTAAAATTTAAATTTAGAACTAAAATATAAAGATAAGATCTAATTCAAAATCTTCATCCAAAAAAAGTAAAAAAAAAGAATAAATAAAATAAAAAAACAATAAAAAGATTTATTTAAAGCCTTTGTAAATATGATTAAAAATGAAGGCTGATATTACCTTTAGTCCATTTCTCCCACTAGAAATGGGAGGCACTGTTATTTTAGGACACAGCATTCCGCACATTAAAAAAAAATATACATATTATGCACAGTATACACACTGCAAAAAGAGCAGCAGTATGCAAGTATGCTATTCTGAATAAAGCCAAAAATAATGTAACACTCCAACCACTACCACCAGGTGGCAGTGTAACACATTTAAATGATTTAAGTGATTTTTCAACCACAAAATAAGCTCAACTTCACAGTATTCTTCTCCATGCATTAAAACAGTCCCTTAAATTGCAAAGGAATGTTCTTGATGGGTTCTTTGTGTTTTGTCTAATGGCACAGTGTCCATTAGAGATGCGCGGATGAGCTATTATTTTATCCGCAACCGCATCATAAATCCGTCATCCGTCCGCTATCCATTTGCGCCTCCATTTTTTGACCAATTTTAAAAACCGCACCCGCCCG
>JAUCMS010000055.1:11170182-11190262 GCA_032357445.1 Enteromius radiatus
TTTTCCATTACGTCACCCGCCCGATCCGCGGTTTATCCGCGGAGTCCGCGGTTGTAACCGCCATCCGCGCATCTCTAGTGTCCATCTAAAGGTCACGAGTTAAGTGAGGTTACTGGATGGAGTTAATCTCTAGTGGCCTCTAATGGCAGTCTGAGTGCATTGAGAGTGGGTCTGTGGGAAACATAGCTGGGCGTATTGGGACAGTCCATAGTTTGATGCATTTTAGCCAAACTAGAGAAGTGGAAATTATTACACATACTGGTTAATGCCTTAAAAATGTACATATATGTACATAGTAACGGTATGAGTGAGTATGTTATGATGGGTAATTGTGTGTAGGAGGCATTTTTGTTATGTTCTGTAGCATTTTATGTTTTATTGCTGTCAATGGTTACACGATTTGCATTAGAGGAAGTGTTTGTAGTCACATCTATACAGTAGGTGGGAATGGAAAGACAAGCGAATGTGACATAACAAGATGTAACTGTTTGTCTATATATGTGAGGGTGTGTGGGTGAGCTTTACCCTCCGCTGGAGTTGCCGTTCTTGCTAAAGTGTGTGCGCGGCTCACTGGAGGCCAGCTTCAGCAATTCATTCCACTCTCTCTCCCATTCCTCCTCGGTGTACACCAGCCCCGACTACAGAGAGAGAATATATCGCTGATTTATAACATTTCCCACGACATTACTTGTAACATTTCCACTTGATATTCCACCGGAGTGTCCTGTTTTATATCCATCACACCCATCAAAACCTGTGCTCATATTATAAATTAATACTTCATGTTTATTAAAAAAACATTACTCAAGAAATACAAATTATTGTCAAATGGTTAATTGCGATTAATCGCACCCAATATATATATGTATATACACTGTATATACTGTGTACTTTTATTATGCATATATAAATACTATATTAAAAATATTTACACGTTTATACATTTATATCCTCATATTCTTATATTTTATGCTATATATAAAACTATGTAATATATAAACATCACATATTTCTTCCTAAATATATAAATACATGTGTTTGTCTCTATATGTATAATAAATATACACAGTATACACACATATTTTAGGTAAACAAAAATGTTTATTTTGGATGTGTTTAATTGTTTGACAGAACTAATAAAAATATAATATTAATAATTAATTTATATATTTTCTTAATGTTATTTTTATATAAATATGTTTTTTTTAATATAAAATATAATATAAAAAGAAATATTTAAATATTTAAAAATACAAATAAATAAATAAATACAATTACAATTAAATCATTTTACATTTAATAATAAATCATTTAAAATATATTTTTAAAATTATTATTATTTCATATGCACATTTTATATAAATATTTGTTTATTTATTTATATATTTGCTTTTGAAAAATATAGACAATTTAATTTATAAATTAATTTAATAGTATTATCAGTAACTGTATTATTTTTGATCTCCTTAATTAAATTGTGTACTTATTTATTAGAATTTTCTTTTAGTCATTTTATGTATGTATGTATATATATCTGTAATATAAATCTGTAATAATTTCATAAATTAATTTAAAACAGTATTGGCATTTGTAGATGTCATTTTTAAATATAATTTCCTATTTTGCATTTTGCATAACACCAGACAATAATAAATAAATAAATGGCGACTTCATACAATAAATGTGTGATTAAATGGAACATAGTTATACGATGTTTTCTATCCGCGGTAACAATACAGACTGTGCTAAAAATCTGTTTAACAACTGTCTATAGTCCACTGCTAAATTTGTTTAGCATAATTTTGTATTTGACGCCGTTGAGACACATACAAGCAGGTTAAAACATTTCCCTAGCAAATGGAAAAGCAGGAGGTTGCGCAAATGTAAGCGAAAACCTCGAATTTAACTAATTTAAATGTTTTCCTCTGCACATGCACTTTTGTTCAGTTTTATAGTTGATTTTATCTCAATGGCATCAATATGCAGAAGTTCTATAGGAAACACACACCCACTCACTGCCTCGCACACAAACATTTCCTCTCCATCCACACCCACTCGTTTCTTACAGCTTTAATCGCTGACACTCGTTCGGCAGAAGATGATTCAAGAGCTTCTGGACAATTAAAACAGTGCAGCTAATAAAGAATTCAAGTATTTGCTATCGATCACACACTGCTGTTTTCCTGTCCATGTATGCTGTTACTGTACATCAATAAGCTTTTACGCTAAAAGCTGCGGAGGAAACACACAAGCTAATATGCAGAGGTGTTTACGTGGAGAGCCATTATGAACTGCGGGCTAATGTTATGTTTTACAACTATACACTTGGCAGACAGATTCTTACCAAACTACTTGAAGGAATTGCATATATTGTGCTTTTTAATGTCTAAGTAGGCACCAACAGAAACATATTGAGGGCTAAAAGGAAACATGCCTGTGTAAACACAAACCAGCTACAGCTAATACCATATTAGCATAGCATGCACTGCTGTGTAGTTTAATTAATTATATAAAAAAGTGCTAAGGATAGATTTAAGATGTAAATACATATTTAAATAAATAATATGTAGATAAATGAAAACAGTATGTCTAAGAATTGGTCTATAACAGATGTTAACATAGTGGCAAAACCTTGCTAGGCTAGTTCCAACAGTTAAAAAATGCAATAAATTAAATAGGTTTTTAGTATTTGATTTCTTTCCTAGGCAGCTACAAAACATGACTAAAAAGAAACATGCATAAACACAAACCAAAACTAGCATAAACACAATATTAGCATAATATTTACAATTTAGTATGAGCAAATTTGTAAAAAAAAGTTAAAAGTACGTAGTGGTAGCATGTTTTGAAGCTTGAATATATGAGAACAGTATTTTTGGTATGTTTGAGGAATTGTGTAACTGTAACAGGCGCTACAACTTAATAGGCTAGTTACAAAACGACAGAATATTTGCTCAAGGAAGTTGATTATGTTTGTACTCTTATTTGTCGATCTTCATAACAGAAGTATGAAGAATGCATATGTGCAGCCAGATTTTTCTTGCACATGCAACTTGCCATTACCATAGTTCATCCACAAGCCTATTGTTTTGCAGTAAAAAATTAAACTAATGAATTGTAAACAACAGCAAAAAAATGTAGGGCTGGGAATCTTTAGGCACTACACGATCCAATCTGATTCCGATTCTGGGAGTCACGATCCGATTCCAAAATGATTCTTGATCTACATTTTATCCTCATTAATTATTTTACTGTGCAAATGCATCTTTACAAATTTACATTTTAACCAAAATTGGAGTTTCTATGATTTTTGTTTAGTTGAAATCTATGTGACAATAAAACTAGGGGTGTCAATCGGTTTGATTCAATTTCAACATCACCATGCATTTCATCCTTGTTTTTCAATATTAATATTTAATATTTCAATATTATGTTTTAAATATATAAAATATTAATATTAAATACAAAATATTGTCCAATATATATTTAATGCATATCCAATATGCAATAAAGCTGTTGCGATGGTCTCTAACATGCCATATACTGTGAAAAAAAACAAGCTCAGAATCGATTCTGAAATGTTTAGCATCCATGAAGAGATGAAATCTTGATGCATTTGAAAATGGATTTTTTTTTTTAGATGTCTGCTATAATGTGTACTTGCGTGAGTGGAATGGAAGCTTGTTTCCGCCACTTAATAAAAATAAAAAAACTTTATTTTCTCACAAATCAGCCTTTTTTTCGGGATTATAT
Organism: Enteromius radiatus; assembly: GCA_032357445.1. Lineage (NCBI taxonomy): Eukaryota > Metazoa > Chordata > Actinopteri > Cypriniformes > Cyprinidae > Enteromius > Enteromius radiatus. Next base: position 11,173,936 of record JAUCMS010000055.1, read on the forward strand.
GTCTTTCTCAGTATTGCCAATATATAGCATAACGGCACTCGCAGCAACCCAAGTTCAAGTCCCGTCTCGAGGTCCTTTGCTGACCCTGTCCTCCTCTCTCCACCCAATGTCCTATGCAATAAAGGCATAATAAAGCCCATAAACACAACTTTAACAAAAAGAAACGTATTGGTATTTTGAAGAAAATAAAAAACTGGCAATTTTCTTAAAACTACAAGTTCATATCTAATTTTGACTTTGCAACTCCATATTATGAAGTTAGAATTGCGAGATATAAACACATATTTAAGTTGTGAGACAAAAAAGTCAGAATTGTGAAATAAGAAGTCATTACCTTTAAAAAAGAAAAAAGTTCAGCGGCGGAAACGGGCTTCCATAGATACACGCAACTCTAGTTTAAAGAGTACAAAGTGACTTTTATCGCTCTTCAATTGTGGAGAGAAGTCTAGACCAAGATTAAAGGACCAAGATGAAACTCTTTAGTGCATATGTGTTGAGCACATTCTGTCAGATGGAGTACACACTGAAAGGCTAAGCGTCCAGCTGTACATATACACAAAGCATTCGTGCCAGAACTGAAGTATATTTTAGGTGTTAGTTTCCAACCTCTTTGTTCTGCTGAGTCTGTTGCCACCTCCACCTCCTCTTCAGAGCTTCTCTCTCTGCTCCGCTCTTCATCATGGCATACAGACTCTTCCTCAGCACCAGATCCCGGTCATGGAAGCCCCACATTCCTGGAAAGCACAGATACCCAAGACACACAACACCACATTATTCGGAAACATACAGCGGTGAAGTGTTTTTATTTAAAAGAACATCACATGAAATCTGAACGTTCTGTTTTTTTCAGGTGTTGCATGTGTTTATGTAATACACGTGAGAAGTGTGCATGAAAGTGTGAAAGTCTCACCTAAAGAAGCTGCATGCAGAAGACAGTTGCCGTCTCCTGTTGTCGCTAACGGTAGTAGCTTCTTACAGCTGGTGCACATCGTGGACCACCAGTTTAAACGACCTACAGAACGGTTTAAGCACAACGATTTAAGTCAAACATGGACTAATAAACATCACCTACATCCCATCATGCTCTCTAAACTAAAATCAAGTTTCTAGACATACAGCCAATTATCTCTATCATCACAGGCACTCTTTTTTGGTCAATTGTGTTACGTTAATTTTGGGCCCTGAATTCAAAATCTGTATTTGTTTAGCTTAGTTATAATGCATAGCTCACTGAGCATCCCTGTTTTCCTGGCATGCAGTGGAAGAATAAGCAGTCCTGCAGCTCTGGGCCCTGAGGCGGTTTGAACTGGGCATTGACTGTTCGCCCACTCTTTTCTCTGGAGCTGGTGAAGCTCCCCGCGGGTGAACGTCAGCGCCTCTACCCTCAGCCCCTCTGCCCTCTCTTGGGACAGGGTCTTCCTCCCACAGTCCAAAAGCAGTTCCAAAGCCCCGAAGCCATGTCCAAGCTGTTAGCATTTTGCTTGCACACATGGAAATGCATACTTGATCTTTTGCTAATTAATGTTGTAGTTTAAAATATGTGCCAATTTTTAGCAGCTTTGAGTTTATATGGTTTTGTACCACTTTCAGCAAACTATTAAATATTGTAATAACACATCTTAATCATTAAATATTATAAATATATATATAAAAATATATATTATAATAAATAATAATAATAATTTGTATGAATAAATCTTTAAAAAAAAATCATTTTAAAACAATCATATATATACATATATATTTAACATAAATACAAATTCCAGGTAAATCTTTAAAATACTACATTTAAATGTAATAAGAATTATAATAAATTAAAACTATAATTGTAAATGAACAATAATACATTTATAAATTATAATAAAATTATAAATTAAATTAAAATTATAAATCATTAATAATAATAATAATTATTATAAATAAATAAATTTAAAAATAGTCAAATAAAATAGTCAGTTCTAAACAAGCAAACAAACAATTAAAATGATAGTGAATTAATTGACTCTGATTTATCATTGATTATTAATATTGTAATGTGTGTTTATCGCATGGTTTTCCTGTTGATCCCAGATGAGAGATCTGGGTACTGTGTCGACTCTAGTCGAGATGGCTGACATTAGTATTGATCATAAATCAGTGTTTTCACTCTGAGAGAGGTGTTTGGGGCTCACCGGCCTGCTCCAGGGCCACCATGGTGGATTGCTCAATGAGGTCACGCTCAATGAAGCAGCGGAAGTCCTCGCTGTACACGCTCAGGTCGGGCAGCTGGAATGTGTAGATGGGCATCTCCAGAGGGAACTGCTCCCTGGCACAGTCCCCTGACACCTGCAGCCGGGCCAGAGACATGATGGCAGAGCTGGCGTGGGAAATGCCCCGGGATAGACGCTTTTCTGGAGAGAGACGAAAGAAAAATAGAATTATTCATCACTTTAATTACAATATTACTTTCTTAACAAATGTTGCTTTGGTCTTTTAATGATCATCACTGCACAAGACAATTAATCAATCAATCTAACCCTTTTTTAAAAACATAATAATGAATGAAAATATGTTAATGATAATAAATATATATATATATATATATTACTTGCCATATCTTATTTATTTTCTTAATTAATGTTAAAAAAAAAAATTGTCTATAAATCATCACACAATGAGTGAGGAAAACAATAAATAAAAAGCCTTTTTACATTATAAGTATTTTTTAAATATAAAAAAAAAAATACAATATTGTATTTCCTTTCAAACAGTTAATCAGTCAGTGTTATATATATATATATATATATATATAATTTTTTTAAAAACATTTTCCTGATTAAAACCTTTTTTTGAATTTTGGTAACTTTCTTTTGGTAACTTTCTTAACTTTCTGTGGACCAAGTCCACAAGGGCAAGGAAAAATAATATAAACCAATATTTTGTTTTAGGCTCCAACCAAATCCAAACAAAATGGAATTCAGCCCTATATTATTCCTTAAATATAATTTTGTTTATTAAAAAAAATTATTAAATAATGTAAATGCATTACCAATGTAATTTTATGTTGTCTTGAATGCTGTATTATCTAGTACAACACAAATTGCTTCATAATCAATAGAAAAGTGATGGGTGTCATTTTTGCACCACTAGTACCACTAAACCGCATTCATTGGTCAGAAAACCAGATAGCTCCACCCCTCACTCACACCATTGGTCGAGTCGATATTGTTGTTGGGCTGATGGGAATTCTCAGGGAAATCCATCAACAAATGGCTACCTTATATTTATTCTCTGCATATTACAATTGCAATAAAACTGAATCTTTTTATCCATATATCGTAGCATAGAGCAGAGTAAAATAGATTAGTGAAAATTACGACTTAAGAGGAGGATGTGTCAGAGAGCTCTGCTCACCCTGAGTGTTGTCCTCTTGTTTCTGAGGGCATTGCTCAGGCTTGCTGATGTGCTGCGGGGTGCTGCTACGCTCCGGCTGCTTGTAGTAACGGCCCTCATTGAAGACGTGGGGCAGGTTGGCAGTGTGAACCTGCCGGAGCTGCTCGTAGTCATTGAGAGCAGCGCTCAGGTCCCAGTTTTTACCTGATTCAACACAAACAAGAACTTGATGTCACATGGTGAGAATTTGCTAATGCTTTAGCATCAACAGTCTACTTTCTGATTTTCTCTTGCAGGTTAAACTGTCATGGAGTAGAGAAGATAACATTGCTGAAAAAGGTTCAATTGTCAGCATGTTTGTAGCAATGCAATTTACAGAAACATCCTGCTTAATGCTAGACGTATAAACTCTATCGCCCCCATCAGGACCGGAGTTTGCTAGCGCCACAATAATCGCACATATGCTCTTTGCACAAAATATCCAATAATTATTTCTTTGTTAACACTGACGAATAATATGATGATTATATACTATAATAACATAATACAAAAGTTTAATCATTACGTCTTAATTATTTCTACTGTGTGTGTGTTTCATGCATTTTATTTATATTTGCATATTTCTAAAAATAAAGCAATTTTGTCTTTAATATATGTCATTTTAATATAAATAAGGAAAAAAAATATATATAAAAAATACATTGCTGCAATATTCCTTAATAATTTACCATGATTTACAGAAAAAAATGTAATTCAGTGTACCAATAGTTCATATAATGTTTTTACTTATGCATATTAAAAACAAGAATCATTAGATTACTTTGAAAAAGAACATTTAATTTTTACATAAATATATCTGTTACACCGAATAATGATGGAATATTATTTTACCCATATTTTGACATTTTATTAAAACAAACAAACAAACAAAAATATTTGAAACATTAAAGTAAATAATTGCATAGACTTTTTATCAAATCAATATGTTGCAGACTCATCTTTGACCCACATACACATACAGTATATTCTGTTCCAGTTAGACATATTAAACATTATATATATTGGAAATATTTACATGCATATACATTTATATATTTATTCTTATATTTTATATTATATTTCTAATATATTTAAAATATAAACATAACATTTTATATACATGCATGTGTGTATATTTATATATAAATACAAATACACACACGATTATTATTATAATAATACTAAATGAACATGGCCTGGGCTTTCTCTTTCATTTTCGTCAAGCTACTGTTTGAGTGCACCTGTCAACCCCCATAAGGCTTTTCAATCTAATCCCAATTACACCACCTGCCAACACGAGCGCCACAAAACGCTTACAGTTCACATCAAACCCCAAACAATGGAGTTCAGCTTCACATCAAGCCTGAAGATAAAGAAGGACTAAACGCTTGTGCTACTTCTCCAGCCTGCTCTGAGTGGAGACAATCTGATGGAAAAACAACACATATTTGTTTTTGGTTCGGTTTGTTTTGTCTACAGAGAGAGTGTTCATACCGAGCGAGATGGGAGGAAAAACACAGGAAAGACAGAGAAGCCAAAACCTCTAATGTGAAATGACAGTCACCTCAAGACTCCTACACACACACACACACAGCTGCTTCCATGTCCTCCAGCGCCTGTCTTATCTCTGTAACCCAAAGGCCTTGCAAGGACCAAAAAAACAGGTCGGTCTAACCATCCACAGAGAGATATACAGCCTGTGTGTGTGTTTTGCCTATACGGTGTAAAACTAATGTATCTGCAATACTAACTGTACAATTTATTTCATAACATACAACATGTCCCTAGATTTTAATGTCTACATTGTAATGCCCCTTATTTTCCTTTAAAGATTATTTAAATTATTTATCAGGAATTTACTGAAATTCAATCACCCCCAGGCCATCCAAGATCTGGATGTGTTTGTTTCGTTATCTAAACACATTTTGATAAATTTTGCATCGTATCACTTGCTCGCCAATAGAGCTTCAGCAGTGAATGGGTGCCGTCAGAATGACTTGTTTGAAGTTAAAAATGCCTTAAGGATGAATTTATTCTTACATAAATGCAGTTGTTTAGACATTAACTGATGAACTGAAGTGCTTTGGATTACTTGTGGATTATTGTGATGTTTTTATCAGCTGTTTGGAGTTTAATTCTGACGGCACCCATTCACTGCAGATGACCCATTGGTGAGCAAGTGATATGATGCTAAATTTCTATCAATCTGCTCCTATAAAAACTTCTACATCATGGATGAACTGAGGATAAGTGCATTTTAAGCTGTTATTTTTTTTATAATGACCAGAGGAGACATTTGGACGCTTAAATTTAAACTTGAAACACAAATAATAATTATTTGTAACTGGCAGTTCTCCATTCAGTCTGGACCAAGTTATTATATTCTTCCTGTAGCCTACGTAGCACCAGAACCCACATCAATCAATACAAATCTCATTGTAGTTTATGGATTTGTTCATCCGTTGACCAGCCAGAAATTTTAAAAGACATTTTAAGGCTTAATCGAATGGGCGCTCAGCACCTCTGATACATGCGTTTCGCAGATTGCTAAGCATTATGGGTCTAAATCAACGTGCTGAAGGCAGTTTCCTGTTGACGTCCCCCTCCTCTGTCTGTCCCTTAGATGTACAATTGGATTTTGCAGACATTATCACACACTTTCAGACCGCACAATATAAAATATTTCAATCAATTCCAAAGCAGAAACTCTATTCATCTTGGGTGAGTGTTTTTACGATTCCAGAGCTGGTTGCAAACCTGGTCAAACACCTAATTTAATTAAACAAGTACCCATGGGAGCTTTGATGGCAAAAGGTTAGCCATCAAAGGTTTTAATGAAAAAAAAAATCTGTCCAATTTAATTTTTTTTTTTTTAAATCAGCTTTATTCAATAATGATAACGATTTCAAAACTACTGTACATATACTGTCTTTATATCTTATAACAATTTGTTTTTTATTTTTTTACAAATGTACATTTATTTATATAATTTAATCCATATATATATATATATATATTTTTTTTTTTTTTTTTTGCTAAATATTAAACAGACTGTACTTTTTAAAGAATATTTCCATTGTTTATTTTAAATTGTATTGTTTATTTATATTATATTGCAACTATATTCTATTCTATTTTATTCTATTTATTTATTTTCTTTTTGGATAAAATCTTTCACAATTCAAACTTAGCGCACTGCATCCAATTTCCTTGTCTGCTGTTCAAAAAAACACAAACTAAACAGGTGAAGAATGAATCTGGACAACTGAACAACTCTAATTTGGTGTTTTTCTGTGTCTCTGCTAATGAACGAAGACATTCACAGTTCTTCTTTCAGTAATTAAACTTCTTTTCCCATTAATCAGGTGCTCTGCTTTATCTGATCAGAATGACATAGTAGTCGATCACCCATGAGATGTGAAGAGACACATTAAATATCTCACAGTGACTGAAACTTACAATATGCTGACTACATAGTGAACACTATACAGTATAAGAAATAACATATTATTCGACAGCAAGAGTTCAAACAGTAATGTGCAACATAAATGTGCATGTACATATACTGCAGAAACAATACTTGTAGTAGTTGTAATACCTTATCAGTCCTTTAGAGGGTGACAATACACCCCTCGCAAACCACAAATAAAGCTTCCTTAACATCAAAGACTTTTAGTTTTATATTTTTAATAATGGATCTTTAATCCTAAAAGTGTAATCACTAGCATGCAATGTCATGCAAAGCACAAGACCCATAACAAAATGTCTGCCAGTGTCGGCCGAGTCATTTTCCCCCAGAACACCTCTAACCGCACAAAGGGCCTGTGGCTGAGATGAAATGCACAGGCCCTTTCCACAACAGCTTCAGTGACGGTGGATCCGCAAGGAACGACCGAGGCGGGAGAGACACACAACAACAACAGCCAGGTGGGATGACATGCTAATGATGAGTAGCACTGACAACTGGGGACACATCCTTCCCCTGCCACCATCTATCAGTCAATCACAGACAGGGATCATTTGAGCCTTGTGGCACATCTTTGATCTGATCTGAGAGCAGTTTTGAATGGTTTGATGGGTGGAAAGATCAGATGTTTAGTTTTCAAAGAGCTCCAGCTGTTTGTCTTGTGAAATTTGTTGGGAATATATATATATATATATATATATGTATTAGTTTTGTAGTATTAGACAAGCAACACATGTTTATGACATGATAAAACTCCTTAATGAACACTTATGTATGCCCTGTCTTTCATCCACATCAATAGGTGTCAGTACAAAATCAAAGATCACTGTAATGCTAAGTTGTTACCATATTTTTAACGATCAAATTCTGGCAACCACAGCTGGCATTTTTTACTGTAAATTTTATAGAAGTGTTTTTACACTGTGAAAAAAATTTGGTAAAATTTAAAGTAAAAACTAGCAGCTGTGGTTGCCAGAATTCTACAGTAAAATATACCGTAACAACATTTTTGGTTTTAATTTTAAATTTACAATTAAATACTGTAATTTCATTAACTGATATAACTATAATATACTAACCTATTAATGCACTAAAATCTGTATTGTACCTTTGAAATATAGAGAGAGTCACGTGATGAACCAAAACCAATCACGAGCTGTTTTTAAATATGAACATATAAAGAAGGTGCTCAGAGTTATTCATACAAGCACTAAACACCATCATGGTAAGACTTATTAAACCGAAATATGCAATAAACATTAATTTAACAACATACATACAACCCTAATAAACATAACTGCTAAGAAAAAACTAAGATGAAACAGTGATTTCAAAGAAAAATACATCAAATTCAAACAAAATGTTAAATGCAATGCAGGGAATTCTGGGAACATCAATTTACATTTCCCCCCCTATAAATGTAACCATTGAACAGGTTTTTAACTATAGCATTTTAACAGTTTTTTTCCCTGTTAAAATCACGGCCATTTTTTTGTGTACTAGTAACTGTTTGGTTACCAGCTTTCTTCAAAATATCTTCTAATACAGGTTTAGAAAAGGGAGTAAATGCCCTGTTGAAAGAAACGGCATATGCTGGTTAGATAGGCTCTAAAAATACTGTATTAAAAATGGTCAGAACCAGAAATTGGGTGGGTTTGACCCAGCAGTTGGGATAAATGTTGTAAGCATAGTAAAACATGGTCTATTTCAGTGTTTCTCAACCCTGGTCCTGGGCGCCCCCCAAAACTGCACATTGTGTATGTCTCTCTTATCTAACACACCCATTTCAGGTCTTGGAGTCTTCTTATAATGAGCTCATGAGTCGGATGCTGGTCCTAACATGACCATCTTAGGACCAGCACATAACCAGCTTAAACCAGCTCAAACCAGCATGCAAGCTTCAAAACATACCTATTAACTGCGTATATGCTGATTTCTTTTCAACATGGGTGATGACAGAATTTCCAGTTTGGGGTGAAACAACCCTTTCTAAAAAGCTGTCATGCTCTTATTTTGTAGTTTGTTGTTAAACTTATGAATTTACAGTTTGAATACTGTCATATTTATTCTGCCCAACTCCCTGTATGACAAAAAATACACTTTAGTTTGTTTGGGGAAAAACTTGCTTTTACTGGGAAAGTTATATATTTTAAAAACAGCTGGGATAGTCACGCTACTGCAAAATGTAGCTAGCATCAATGCTTTTATGCTAGTTATTGCTAGAGGTCTCTTCTCAAGACACGCTTCACAGAAAACATGAGGCATCTAACACCAGGATCCTATGAAGAGTCAGGACTGACTTCTGTAAATCTGAGGCTAGATCAGCCTTCAGTGTCTTTTTTAGTCTTGATATATATAATCTACTGTATAATGAACCTTGTTCAGAGGAGATGCTTTGTAGTCAACTTGTAATTATAAAGTTCTATTAACAAGTCATTTTATTTAAGAACACAAAAAGTATTACAGTTGAACCACTGATGTCACATGGACTGTTTTAACAATGTCCTTGCTACCTTCCTGGGCCTTGAACATGTCAGTTGTGTTGTTGTCTATGGAGGGATTTAATAAAAAATAGCTTAATTTGTCTTCTAAAGCAGATCCGAAGGTCTTACAGGTTTGGAACAACATGAGGGTGAGTAATTAACGACAGAATTGTCATTTTTGGGTGAATCATCTCTATATGGAATTCAAAAACTGAACACAGAAAGACCTTTATCATTCAAACATGGCCATATTTATAATGACAAACAAAAATGAGGCTGAGATTGAGGTTCATTCTTGGGTAAACTATAAACATAACTTTTTGTCATATTTATGTGTTTGTATTTATATATACACACACACACACACACACATATTATGGAACCAAAAACGTTTATTTTGGATGCGATCAATCGCGATTTAAATTTTCAGCAAATGTTTATTTAGGTGTGAACCATTCCTTTTCAAAACATATTTCTCTATGGAGAAAATGAATGGATCTTTTACTTCGGGATGCAAGTTCCACACTCACTCGGTTGTGAAAGTTTCCAAATCATTTGTGATCAGATATTTAAAAGCTACGAACATTTCCACGAGTCGACTGCAAGGGCTTCCAGCAGCAATGGCGCCTGCTAGTGGTATGGCAACATGACGCCGCCAACAGGCAATTTCAGCCAGAGGTTACTGAGTGCACGTTACATAAATATCAGTGCTTTTTGAGCACTTGAGAGTGTGTGTGACGGCCGGGACGATGCAGACAGATGGCAGGGTCTACGCTCTCACACAGCCCACTTTATGTCTTATTACACGCCCCCATTCAAGAGTTCTTCTTTTTCTGACGGTGCAAAGTTCCTGAGCCGACCCGCAGTAGGTGAAAATCACCATTTTATTTCTAGACCTAATAAGCCATAAACATGTGGATAGAGGGGTTTTTTGGATATAAAGTATGCCGTGCTTGACTGCAGCGGTGCCATTTATGGGGAGGACTGAAGGCACTTCATACCCTTTTCATTCATAAGTGCAGCTTGTTAGAGACAGGATTGTTTTGGTTGGAGTGAAATGTCAGCGGTGGGGCCATTTAAAGAGCATTAACAAATTGCTAATTCGGAATAACAAGCATTAGCTTCTTGATCTGTGGCTGATCTGAGAACGGTCTTATGGGTTTTTAGAAGAGATCCTGCTGATCCTACATCTTTTTCCTGAAGAGCACGCTTGCCGAAAGTGTTTAACAGCTTCAGAGTCTTCAGAGAAGAGTTTAAATGTACACTAGCACGGAGATAGCAGGAATGCTTATGCAACATCTAAAATAGCTGCTTCAGTACATTCACTCTGATGCATGACATGATTTATGGAGAATAAATGCTGGATCAGACGAAACACTCCACAAACTGCTTAATCTATGGAAGTGCATATGAAGAAGTGGTTACATCGAATTATATGTGTGTATGTCTTTCTCTCTTTTTGTGCGTGCGTATTACTATATATATATATAAATAATAAAATAAATTAATAATATATAATAATTATTATAATAAAAATAGCAAATATAAGCATTGTACAGTGTAAAGATAACATAATAATTAATAATGTTTATATGCTTAAATCTTAAAATAGTATAATAATTCATAAGTAAAAAAAAATCTTACTATAAAGTATATTACACAAATAAAAAATAAAATATAAAGAGTTTACTTTTTTTTAATCATGTTTTTTATTATATTATCATGTTTTATTATGTGTTATTGTGTAAGGTGGTGCTAGTCTTTTTATATCTGTTTTTGAATGGACTCTTCATATAATACAGATATTAAAATTTAATTATAATTTAAACACAAACACACACACATATATACACAACATAGTGCTTAAATACTGTTTAAACATCTTTAATCATTTGCACATAATAGTATATGATTTATATTAAAATATTATAGAATTTAATAAATATTAATTCTTTAATAAACTTACAAATACAAAATCAGTGGTCTAATTAAAGTTAAATATAAAATATAAATACATATAAATTCTAAGATTAATAATAAACTACATAATTATAATAAACTGTAATAAATAAATAATACATTATAATATGAAGATTATATAATAACAACAATACATTGGTGTTATTATTATTGTTGTTGTTATTAATTAATACTGTTTAAATGTCATAATTTTTTTTTATATAATATATAAATGTTATAATAAATATTATAAATAGATAAAAACAATAAATTAATGAACAATACGATAATAAAACATATTACATAACTATAAAGTTGCACATTTTAAGAGTTACGTTTATGCTCTAATGAAATGACCCTGTTAAGAATAATTTTCCATGTGCTTGGGAATATCAGCAGGGAGATGATGGCGAGGCAAAGAGGGATGTGTTTCTCGTCACTCCAGTATTCTGTTAAAAACAGCACTGCTCTGTCAGCGTCAGGCTTCAAACAGATGGGTAATATCATCCTGTGATGATGTGTGAGGTGGCCTTGGTCAGGCAGGTGAGATCAACACTCACAGCGGGACAGCTGTAGATGATGCTGAGTGAGCAGGTGTGTGACACTTATATTCACCCATTAACCTAAGTGGTATTACATTTCATTTATTTATTTATTTATTTATGTGTGTGTTTGTGTGTCAAACAATCAATTGTGATTAATGAAAAAAAGTTTTTGTTTACATAATTTATAAATTATTATAATTATTACTATGCATATATAAATACACACACATACAGCATATATTTAAAATATATTTAGATGTGTTTAAATGTCTATATTCATATGATTTATATAATATATAAATATATCTAATATATAAACATAACATCTTAAATATATACATTCGTGTGTGTTTATATAGTCAAGATAAATATACACAGTACATACACATATATTATATAAACAAACAAAAACTTTTATTTTAGATGCAGTTAATAACATTAATAGTTTGACATACATATATACCATATATGTATATTATCAATTTTTAATTATTAATAACTATCATATATAATGTTTTATTTACTAAATGTGTATTTATGAATTCATATAAATATTAACAATAATTAATTAATAATAATTTAATTATTATAAAGTATCATTGATAATAGAATAATTTAGTTATAAATAAATATTAGTACAGTAAAAATACACTGTAAAATATATAAAAGTATAGTAAAGTTTTGTGACTACAGTACATGAGATGAAATCAAATCTGAAAATGTGATAATAATAATAATAATACAATGTGATATATAAATGAAGCTGTCTAAAATGCTGACCGGAACAGCCATAGTTCACACTGTTTCTCCTGCATTTTTGTAGGACATTTTTAACTCCCTTATTCTTCTTTGTACATAGTTTGTCAAAAGGACGCACTTCTTTTCTTCTGCTGGCTCTATTCTCTTCTATAGAGGGAACATTTCTCTCCCCTCGGCCTTGACTTTTTCTTTGTCAGTATGTCTCTCTCTCTTTCTCTCTCTCTCTTTGGCCCGTCTACTCGGGACAGACTGCACTTGCGGCCCTCCACTCCTCAATGAGTTCCACTCAATGGGCACAAAGGTCTCCTGAGGGAGCCTGGTCGTAAAGCCATCACACAGGCCCTAAATCTGCCCCGCCGCCCACCGTGGCAGGCCCTCCCTGCTGCCAATCAGAGCAGAAAGTAGACCAGCACAAAACCCTTATCACAGCAGAAACCAAAACCCTTGAGACCTGCGAGTGAGTCTGGAACGAGTCACAATCTCCATCGACGTGCCAAAAGGGACAAGAGTTAAAACACAGGTCTAAGCACACTGCAATAAGGGCTAGACTACATGGAAAGAGAAGCTGTACATCAATAACCTAGCTTGAATGAAATCTCAAACACAGGGCAACTGTAGATTTGATGGTGCGTTTTGCACTTGACTGAACCATAAACCCTATGTAAGCACACATGGTACAAAAACCAAGCCTAGACACACAGACGCCACACAGACAAGGGCAGAGATGAGTATCCTAAACAACTGTCCCTGCAGTACTGTAAATCTAGAAAATCTTAGCTTTTAACCGTACTATCTGAGGTTCAGTAACAGCAACAAAACTCTTTCTGATAAGGACAAATAATAAAGTATTCAATTCAAGTTACTCATTTAATTTATACAGGTTTAAAGTGATTATATAACTGTAAAAAAAAAATATATATATATATATATATATATTTTTTTTTTTTATTAAATATATATATTTTTTAATATATATATAACATTTTTTATTGGTATCATAATATTGTGTTTTATTGTGTTAGTTTGCTAGTTCATTTTTTAAGTTTTCTTTTACCTAATCCAAAAAAAAACACCTGCAATCTGATTGAGATTGCACAATTATTTATTTATTTATTTATATTAAGACTTCTGTTGAACAAGGATGCATAAAAATTGGTCAAAATTGATTGTAAAGAAAAAAAACTCCAGTACTAAAGACTTTTTTTTTTTTTTTAAATAAGAGAAAAAAATATGCAGCTTACCTTCCAGCAGGTCTCGTGCCAGACCCGGTTCTGCCCCTGTGGACCGAACAAAGTCTGACAGGACCGCATCCATGTCCAGAGTCATGGGATCATGTGGCTGCGCTGCCTGCCCTGCAGCTTCACACTCTCATCTACACAAAAACCACAGGAAATATCAAAGAAGAACATCAAACAAAGGACAAAACAACAACACAAACATTCTGAGCGCAAAATACAGCATTACCAGTACATCAGGCTGTTATTTACTGTTTGATCACACTCAGATTAATCAGAGATGAATGCATGAGGAATGAGTGATATGACTGAGGAGTGACTGAACTGATAAAAAAAAAAAAAATGGTGTAGGATTTACTTTGAAACTCACTCAGAAAATGGTAGTAAAGGTATATATTTACAACAGTTGTTTCTTTCTGGTCCTCAAATCTGATTGGCTGAGAGGAGTGTGATATTCTAGTGATAACAGTTTCACTCCAACTGTTTCACTGTTTGTTTAACTCCACTGTAAAAAACATCTGTAATTTTTACAAAAAAAAAGAAAAAGAAAAAAATTTTTCTGGTTACAAACTTTTTCAAAATATCTTCCTTTGTGTTCGGCAAAACAAACAAAAAAAAAAGCGCAAAGCAAAACCCAGATTTTGGCTCAATTTTAAATTTTTGATTCACGATTAGAAAAAGATATTTATTTTTCAGATATTAATTCACATAACGAATGATCAGATGATACATGGACCATAAACGGACCTTTTAGCTTCAGCTTCAGCTTTTAATAACCCTGATACAATTACATAATATCTCAATATTTACTGTTAAATACTGTTAAATACAAATTTTTTTTTTTTTTTCTTTTAAGATTTAAAAAAATAATTAATTAACTGTGCAGCACTACTAGCAGTAATCTTTAAAGTTAAATTAATAAAAAAATATATAATAACAAATAAATACAAAACAATAATTTCTTTCTTCTGCTGAACACGAAAAAAGATTTAGTATTATGAAAAATATTGTTAACCAAACCCTATTTTGGTTTCTGGATTGACTTCCATTGTATTTTTTCCAATATGGCTACAGTTACCAACATTCTTCAAAATACATGCATCTCACTTGTGTTTAACAGAAGAAAGAAACAGGTTTGGGACAAAATGATGACAGGATTTTGGTTTTTGGGTGAACTGTCTCTTTAAGTGATAGCGTGTCAATAACCTGTTGCATGTGTGTTTATGGGTGTGTTTTCCGGCACAAGGCTGTGAGTCACAGCGCTGGACAGCAGACAGACTGGTGTGATGTTTCGACACTCTGCTGACAGGGATGCGTGTGGGATTTTTCAGCTGGAACACGCTGGCTGTGACATTCTGCTCAAGGCCTTTTTTGTCATTGCTTTATGAAATGCGCCGTTGTTTGATGCTGGTGAGATCAGATCGAAGCCTGCTTTGCTGGCTGGACCGGGACACCTACGGCTTCGCTGCAATAACAGAGGACCGTTTATCCGTGTGCGTGTGCCGTGTGTCAGACGGCCCGACCGACGGCCAGCAGCTTCCGCATCATTTATGGAGCGTGACACAAAAATGAGAAGAATGTCAAACTGCCCACAGTGGAGAGCAAGCTTAGCTGCCCACTACTGAGTGCAACTCACAGACCTGAAACATGCTTTATGAGGCACTCTGTATATGGTCAAATATAAGACAAACATTTATTTGACTTGAAAAACAGTATTAATGATGCATACTGTACAGTTCTTTCTGGTCCTCGAATCTGATTGGCTGAGAGGAGTGTGATATTCGCAATACATACACCTATATCAACTTTATAAAAATGCACCATATATTGTTTTAATGCCACTCAGTGGACATTTCTCTTTGAAACTGCAGCAAAACGTGTAGTGAGGTATATAAAAATGGTCTCCGAGCCTGATTGCCTGCTGAGGAAGCAAGAGTGCGACACCACCAGCATTCATGACAGCTAATTATTTGTCCCTCTGTAAATAAAGTTTTTATGCCACAGTTTTTTAAACAAGAATATAGTTGTTAAGACTTTAAACATGCTTTTTGTTAATAAAGACGATGTCTATTTGAAAATTTGCAGTGTTTGTGAGCCTTTAACATTGCAAAAATTGCACCTAGTGGCAAATAATGAATTTGCATTTTCATTCAGACCAACACTAAAATCTAATGTTTCCAGGTCTGCGCGCACAACAAGTGGGCGTCAACATGTAATGGATTTCCACAGTTCAGACTCGAGTCTTTCTTTTGAGAGACAATAACTTTATACACGGTGCACTTTCAGATTTAAAACTCTGCCAGATGTTTTCATTCACTGTGTTACACACTGCGTGAAAGCTCATTTTCAAAAATCCCTAATAGGGACACTTTAAATAAAACCACAAAACGTGTTAAAGGTGCCATAGAATGCATTGAGAGAATATTTGAAATTGTTGTCTGATATGTACATAGAAGGTATGTAGCTTAG
>JAUCMS010000055.1:11214596-11230257 GCA_032357445.1 Enteromius radiatus
ATAAACAGAATAAATAAACACAGCATAAACGCATATATTATGTAAAGAAAAACTTTTATTTTGAATGCGATTAATCGTTTGACAGCACTAATTTACATATGTCCGTTGGCGCCAGTTGTCGTTGTGTTTCGGGCATCGTGAGTTTGAGTCCCGGCTTGCCCAATCCCGTCCCCCTATCTCTCTAACGCTTCATTTCCTGTCAGCTATGATCTATCCTATCAAATTAAAGGAAAAAACTCCCAAAAAAGTTGATTTTTTCAAATTAAATATTAAAAAAATATATTCAAACTATTATTTAAAGCACACACAAAAAATTATGATGTTTAAATTCTGTGTAAATTTGCATAACTTTGAATATTTTAATGAATTATTTAAAAATATTAAATATATTTTAAAATATATATTATTATATAAATATATTATTAAAAGATTCTTCAAATGGAATGTGAGAGCTAAACCAAAACGGAAAATGTAAAAATATTTATAAATATAAATAATGGTTGAATTCTGGCAATTATACACCATGCATATTTCTTCCTACATTTAATTTTGAGTCCACTCTCAAGAAAATGCATTTAAAAAAAGCAATTATTTATTTATTTTATTCTGTGGCAGAAACTGACTTCCATAAGAATGTGTGTAATTTCGTGAGATTCATCATCAAGCCTCTAAATCATCACCAGACTCCAAACAAATTCATAAACTCTGCCTTCAAAGGAAAAACACAGGGCTGCATCATAAGAACTTCTCCTCACCCTGTCCATCTCCGGTAAGTTCTTCAGCCTGACACCAGCCAGTCCTGACCTGACCCAGCGTCTGTCGGTTTGAGGCGCATATTTAACCTGTCAGGTTCTAAGTCCGATAGCTGCTGTTCCTGGTCCAGTCTCCAAGCTGTCAGCCAGATTCCTCACCACACTTTGAGTTGCTCTACAGACAGTCAGTCACATCTGAAGTTTGATTCTCCCTCGGGCTTATGAGAACAAGCTGATCTTTCTTAAGGACATCTCTACTAGGTTATTCAGTGACTCGTTTTAGTTCTGCCTATAAAAGGTGACATCATGACACAAAACACTCAAGAATCCAGTGAGTGAAATATTAAGTGAAGTATTTTAATGAAAGGTTTATGTAATTGGTCCAGTATTGGATTTTTAATAGTGCTCTGCAATTATCCTGGTTTCAAAGTTAATACATTTTTGCACATCACTTTGGATTTAATTTTAGAGTTTTAACTCCCGACTATTATTTTTGGGCTGTAATTTGAAAATAACCACCTGATTTTACCTAGCAGCATAAACTTTGCATGAAGAAAGGATGAACTGTAAATGCACTATAGCTCCTCAGACATGTTCACAATCAACAACAAGCTACTTGACTTGCCATATTCTCCTCTATAAACCTGCTTCAGCCCTGCACTCATCTGAAGTGCTTCTGAATAAGAAATATCACAATCACAGTGGATGCTCTTCATTCAAATACGATTAAAGTAAACATCTTTTTGATCTCAGCTCTAAATCAAAGCAAAGTTATATTAAAAGTCTTCAGGTAAAGCCCAGGAGTCACATTAAACTAGGGCTGCAGCAATTAAGCATTAAAAATCGATCACGAAAATAATCGACAGTATCGATTAACCGTGTCTGTGCGCTTCGCATATTACGATAAATCGATGAAGAATCGATTCATGGATCATTTTGAGATTTTCCAAGATGATTGGGCCAAAGTGAGCTGCTGAAAAAAAATATATGACCCAAGTTCAACTAAAAACGAGACTGCGTCATATTAAGAGGTGAATTTCTGAGAACATATGCTTTTTAATACAATTTATGAGGACTGGGGCTGTCAAGCTCCGAAATGACACAAGGGTTTGTAAATGATGTCAGAATCTCCATTTTTGGTAAAACAATTCCTTTCACAAGATTTCCGAGTACTCGCTGATTTCCCCCGGGATGACCTGGGATTAAAAACACTGATAGAGCCCCTGCTTAGTGACCTCACAGAGCCTCTAGATTTCAGAGATCCCACCATGACGGTTCAAATCCCACAGATCCTCACACTACTCCCTCTCAGAATGGCCTCATTCAGGACGTCCCAGTGAAGCTTTAGGTTCAGTAGCAAATTACTACACAAACAGATCTGTCTCTGAACATTATATCCGTAAATAGGGGTGACAAATGAGTGTAAAAAAGCTTTATGGTGCGTAAATGGAATTTTTTATATATATATATATATATATATATATATATATACACAAACACACTTTTAAAAAAAAAAATAAAAATCTATATAAATAAATATGAATCGTGTATATATATATATATTTATTTATTTACAGCAATACAGCTGGCTAATTATTTAATTAAATGTATTTATTATTACCTCTTTTTAATGATTCATTTTTATTTTTTTACATTTTGTTGAAAAGGTTCAAAGAAAAGACAAATACATGTGTGATAAACATGCAAAATAAGAATGTGAATGTGTAAAAAAGTAATACAAAATAAGACTACCAATGTGTTAAAAGTAAATATAGTAAAAAAAAATAAAAAATTCTTGTTGATTTTAAATTCTAATACCAAATTTTAATTTTAAAATATATATTTCTATATGTATTTTATTAGCAGTTTATGATTGCACAGTAATTGTTGTGTGGCTTGTGGCAAGCTGATTTAAGTATCCATACGCACAGCATGACAATCAGTATGACACCGAGATTAGAGCCAGAGAAAGTGAATGAGACCGATCTCAGGAAATTAAAGTCATCACAGAGTGACCCGTCCCATCTAGAAAAGCCCTCACTGACCTGCGCAACCCTTCCTGATTTTCTCCCTCCTCTCGCTGTGTATTCAATCTCTTTATTCCATACTCCCTCTCTCTCTGGACCAGTCCTCCCCACAATCCCTCTCGCCCTCTGGGTGACCTCTCTCTGCCTGTGGACAGACCACTTAACATTGCTTCCCCACCTGTGGAGCGGCGGAGGGAGTGGGTCGCACTTCAAAGCCCCGTGCAGTGATTGAGCACTGATTGCTGTGGGCCACTTGACTCATTTCATCTCATCTCAAGGACTAAAACTTCTGGAGAATGAGGTGGGAGGCAGATGGAATGCTGTGGAGAAACAGAAAGCTTCTGCCTTTGATGGGGTGAGCTTCCTATTTGAAAACTGTAACTGTTCTGATACCATTTACGTAGTCAAATGATCAAAAAAAAAACACTATATATCACAGTTCTAAAGAAGTTAAATCCAGAATACAATTATATTTAAGCTGCTTTCATATTGACGCTCTAAATATAGGAGGTTGGAATTACATTTTAGGAAAAAACTGTATATCAAAATTACCCTCATTTGTTATTGGCAGATACTTTGCTACTATAGGGACTTTCCTACTAAAGTGCATGCAATGTGTTTATGCCAATTAATAGATCACCCAAAATGAAGTGTGACTAGGCAAAGAGAAACGACAGACCAGAAATTAAATGAAAAATGCTTCAGAAGACTTATAATACAGCACACAAATAGGTATGGATTAATGTTTATTGTACACTTCATTTTGGAACATGAAAACCACTGTTATTATATACTGTATGGAAAAGAGTCTTTAAAAAATCTCCAAAACTGAGTTCTACCAAAATATCTTTGAGGTATTAAATGTATACTAGGATATGTGTACACAGTGCAATGTGTGATGATAAATATAACAATAAATGTGTACTTTTAAGAACTGTTTTAATTATTAAAGTTCACAAATGAACTATATCACTATTACTTTTAAAACATATTGTTTTTCATCTGATGAACAATATATAAAAGTTACAACCAATCAGAATCTAAACAGACTGTAAATAGTTTGAGCGTTTTTAGTATAGTTATTGTTCTTGATCTGAACAGGACTTTTGAATATATCTCCAAAGTACAGTATATGTTAGTTTCTAGAAGTATTTTTTGCATATTGTGCATGTGCACCCCGATTTTTCAAGGAATAAGAGATCCAAGATAAGTATATGGGGAAAAAAGTTATACATATATGGAGCTTTTTATTGTCATTAAGCAAACCGTAACTGGTTTTAATACCTAAAAATGTCTTTAATGGCATTGTTCGATAAAAAACCTTTAAAACTTTTCATTAAGTGTTCTTTATAATGAAAAAACGTTTCTTTTTTTCAGTTTATTAAAATGTTCCTCACATAAGGTAAAGTTGGTTATATTAAAAGACTCATTGTTCTTTTAAGAACTGTTCACTAGAAGGTTCACTGGTTTCCTCTGTCCACGTCCCACTAACTTGTGACCCACCCACCTTGAAACCTCAAAAGCACTATAAAGCATCAAAGCCTGTGATCTCTTTTAAGAAATGAATTAATTTTAAGCCTGATTACAGAGCCGATCTCAGTAAAGTGGACTGAATTCCATGTAGAAACTGATCGGTTGCCAGGCATTGTCCCCTGGTGCCCCGTCGCGCACAGGCCCTCAGTGGCTTCAACGGCCCGGGGTTTCCGCTTTGGTGCCTTGCCCTGATCATCCCATCTGTCTCCAAATCATCCTCCTTTCTCAGTTTCAGAGGAAATAAAAAACTGGCGTCTTGCAGACTGAGTCAACAGGGGCATGTCAGATTGCATGACAGCATCTGAAACAACCAGGCCAAGGTCATACGTGTTCATGTGTGCTGCCTACTTTCAGATCGCAACATTTAATATATGATATAATATATGATACAGCTAAATGCAAATATGGAATGCAGCTAAATGTGTCGCATTCATCGCATCTCAGAGAAACCTCTTTTCAAATTTCCCCTCAAGAATCAATAAAATATCTCCCTGTATATTTATTATTTCCTCATGCTTTGAGTTTAACCTTAAGTCCCTAGTAAGATTTATGACTTTCAACTCAGAATGTAGATCAGTATTTAAAGTTTGCATAAGTCTAGTTGTATTACAGCATCGGTAATTAATACTGGATAACTGTATATATATATATATATGTGTGTGTGTGTACATGTATATATACACATATATAAAGGCCTACACACTTACACACACACACATCAGTAAACTCTCTAAGACAAAACGAAAGGAATGCAGTACACAAACATTTCCAAAGCCTGTTTGCACATTGCCAGAGAAATCTACCTTCAAACGAGTGAAGGTTTCCTGTTACAGACAAGCTGTTAATAAGAAAAGAAAATATTTTCCAAAGGATTTAGTGCACCTAGAGTTGTCAGCAAGTCAGCTGGCGATCTTGTGGGTGCGTTTGATGCTAAAACAATCGGACAAGTGCGTGATAGCCTGAATTGAAACTTTCCCCTGACTGACATTCTTAAGAAACCACAAGCGCATAACTGTTATACAAGTTCAAATGTCGAAAAAAATCAAAGATTCGATTTTACTTTTAGCCTGCTACAAACACTACAAAGTCACAACATCCCATAAATTAAATGAAGCTCGAGTACGTTTTTGCTAAACATTTATCTGGCTCTTGTTGGACTATATACGGACACCTTCTGGCCTGGATGCAAGATTTTGTTTGTTTACTAACTGCAGCTGTTTCACAATGTAGCTGTTTAGCTTTTGTAGATGTACATTTATGTTTATGCTTATTAAAGCACTGGTTTACACATCGTTCACACCAAGGACGCGAACTATAATGAGAACGGTATAGCTATAAAAATCATACTAATTTTAAAGTGAGTCCACATCACAGCTATAACAATAATATCGCTGGAATTACTTACAGTTATATACAGTTATAAAAACATTGACAGCCAATCAGAATCTGGTAAGACGACAAAACTGCGTGTGTTGGTGTGGACACTGCTATATAATATTCATTGTAGTTATCTTTATATTTATCATTTCCTAACCCTAACCCTAAACAGGCCTTTTTTGTGCTATATACAAGAAAACAGTTTTACTGTTATTTATTAGTATTAGAAGTAGTCGTAATTCTGGTCATGTGAACTCAAAATACCTGCTCTGTGTAGATAAAAACTAGAGTTTATCTTGGAAATAGATATGAATACAGTCGTGATTCACATCCTTATATGACTAAACAATATATATATATAAAATATATATAAATATATTTAAAAAAATAAGCATATATTTCATACCTCAGGAATGAAAACAAAGATGCTCGGTTACAATTTAAGGGGTAACATTTAAGAAATGTATGGATGCAGAATGGTCTCTATATAAGATAAAAATTGCTATATGTAATTAATTTGATCTTTTTCTTGGTCAGAATATTTACTTATTTGGTGATCAACCGTACATAATCCTTTTCATACCTTAATTTATTTTAAATCATTATAAGTCGTCTTGAAGATCTCTAGAAGTTACAATCACCTGGTTGAATATCCAACTCATAATACTACTGATATTTCCAAAACCGTTCCATAATGTCTAAAACTTCGCTTGACCAATAATAATAATGATAATAATAATAAAAAACACGAGTGAGTGCCCCTTTAATCTTAATAAAAGGGAAAATACTGAGCCCAACAGCCCCAGCTCAGGGCCTAAACGCACCATTGGTGGATAGCTAGTAGATTGTTTACAGGTACCTTCAGCCCACAGCGCCTATAAAGTAAGCTATATATTAAACGCATCTATAGATTGAATAACCAGAGAGCCTTTCTGACACACATAAACCAAAGCGTGCTGATTTCTGATAGAGATGTGTGCATGCAGAGGCAGTGAACAAGAAAGCATCCACCATCATCCTTCTCTCGCATCAAATATTATATATTAGATCATTATTTTGTAATCCATAAACGGATTTTCTGTTCAGCCTGTTACGCAACAGTCCCAGCCCGTACTGATATATAGCCGTATAATGTGTCTACAGACAAAGAAATTCAATCCCCAATCATATCGCAATGCATTTGATGATGATGCGCTGAAAAGACGCCCTTACCTCAAATCCACCAAAATAATCGGCTATTTATTATCCCACCCAAGTTCCTTTGTCCAAACCGGCCTCGATTGGGAAAATAAATAAATAAAAACACTGTATACCCGCAAGATGCGCCTTATAGCGGTCCAGGCACGTACAGAAGACAGGTGCACCTGGATCTCCTCTTACTGCACACGGATGCTCCTTACGCCAGTAAGCTATTATTTAAGACGCGTCTTACCGTTTCTCAGTCAGTCCTTAGTTTATTCCTCATCGTCCATATAGCAGTCCGTTCGAGAATGGCTTTAAAATCAAATGCCCCAGCCCGCTGTATTCTTTCACATCCTCATGTCATTCACTGATGCAGCAGTGGCACCGAAGACACGCCCACCTCATCTCTTACCCCCTCTTGAATGACGTAAAGGAGCAACAGACTCCGCCCACAACCCACTCTCACGCCTATTGAATGACGTAACAAATGAGCTACAGACTCCGCCCACCGTGGAAAACAGCTGCCTGTTAGGATTGCTATCGGGGTCTGTCGTGTCACACACTTTTTATACACGACTAAAAAGACCATATTGTTTTGTATGGAAATATAAAAGGCTTTCAAAACATACTGTTAATTATTCACATTTATTACATAATATAAATAATATCAAAAAATGTTTTTTATGTATTTTGTTCATTATCTATTTATTGAACATATCAGTATTAACATTTTACAAAGCTAATATACAGCTAAAACAATCTTTAAATTCGTTTTTTAAAATATATGTATAAAACAAAAAAGTAGAACTGAAAGATGACACAAATATAAATATTATGTATATTAAATATTAATTTTTATAGTATACTTTTTAATACAGTTTATTATTTTTCTTTTAATAATGTATTACTCAATGTCCATTTCCTCAAGAAGAATTTACTTTTAATGGATGGCTTTTATTAAATGTCAATCAACAGTCATCAGATTCTAGATAAAAAAGTTATTACATTTATTCATTTTGCAGACGCTTTTATCCACTTACAGGTGGATTATTATTATTATTATATTATTATTGCTGTTGTTGTTTGCCTATTTTATTATTATATTTAGTTAATTGTATATTTTATATTCTCTTTGTATATTTTACATTCTTGTTTGATTTGTTTATTTAAAAAATATATATTATTTAGTATTATTATTTATCACTTATTTATTTTATATTATTGTAATTATTATTATTATTATTGTGGTAGATTAATGTAATTTTATTTATTATATATATATGACTTTTATATTTAATATTATTATAATGTTGTTTTGTTGCTGTTTCCATTTTCCATTTAGGGGTCTATTGTTATATTCATTACTTTATTTATTTTAATTTTTTTATTTATTTAGGCAATTTGTTTGTTATTATTATTGTTATTATTGTCATTATTAGATTCAATACAGTAAGTCCTCTATGAGCAAGCAAACATACATACAAATAAATAAAACAAATGAATGAATAAATAAATTTCCCTTCGACAACGCAGGCATTTATAATAACGCTACAACACTAAATTGAACTGGAAGTTTAGTTTTTTTGCAGAAGAACAAAGAATGTTAAAACATCATCATCATCAATAACATTAAGACTTCCTCCTGAAACAATGGAGAGGCTGTTGTTCGGTCTGTATCAGTTAAAGCACACACTCTGGCGCCCTCTGCTGATCATTTCTCTTCATAGGTTTGCACAGATCTCTCCACAGACAGACAGACCAAAATATATTTGTCTTTGAAATCCTTGGAATGCCTATATCAAATACTGTAGCTGTTATTTTAATTTTATAATCATTCCATTTCTTTTAAATATTTTTTTTTAGTTGAAATGCATCAAAATATGGGACGATATCAATATGATCCGATGGGAATGTTTTGTTTTACTGTATAGCGCTTAGCTCACACATCTGTTTACTGACGAGGCCGAGACAGATTCACAGGAGCTGAAGTCCTCTGGGACAGAAATGATAAAAACACACAACAATAGTACGCAGCATTTCCTAAATCTGGAAGTTAATGTATGAAGGTTTGTTTGAAATAAACTGAAAAATGTAGTTTGGAAAAAGAAATCTAAAGCGTGCGAAGCTATAAAGGGACATTCTTTACTTAAAACCCAAGCATGAGCTCTGGAACTTCTAAGACTTCCTTCAACAGGAAAGTGACCCGAAATAGCGATTAAAAACAATTACACTGAAGTGGCTTTGAACCAGAAGGTTAATGTGTGTCCTTAATGTTTTTGGAGTGGCCTGAAAATCCTGCTCACATCTAACTTGGACTCGGAGCAAATTTGCCAAAAAGAATGAACAAATCTTCTTTAAGAAGCTTTTTATAAGAGGCGCAACAGAAAGACTCAGAGATGTGTTTGCTGACAACTATGGATAAAAAATAAAAATAAAAAACTGTACAGAGAATTCTGGAAATGTCTCTTAAAAGTTAGTTATTAATTGAAATAAATAATGTATTTATTTATTAAATGTTTTGCTTCTAAAAATAATGTAAAAGTAATATTTTAGACATAGCTCGTAAACCGTTTGTCGTAGACTTTCACATCGTTACAATCCTTGCTAACAATAGTCAAATGTTGTTCAGACTATAACTCTGGAATGAAATGAGGTATCTTCACCACACTCGCTACACCTGTATAAGCTCAAACTTTAGTTAAATTCAAAGAATTGCGTAGCTCTGCCACTTGGGGGCGCTATGAGTCAGGAAAAAAAAACATATTTTCAGCTATAACTAGAAAACCATTGGTCCGATCGGCTTAAAAATGTGTATGCAGCAACTTGGTCCAAACTGGCACAAACCAATATAAGAACATTGGTGTATCTCAAAAAACATGTCCGTCATCGGCCAATGAAGTTTGAGCACTTATTAGACAAGGTTAACGGAGGTCGATCGTAACAAAACGCGCTGTGCATGTTCGACTCATGACCCTAAATGTCTGTAAGAATTTTGAAACAAATCGGCCACTAGCTGGCGCCAACGAGTTTCTAGGCTCTGTAATGGTGGTATTTGACACACCCACACAATATGCATATCATTTGATAGATCTCCTCATAATGAGTAACTTTGCCTCAAGAACAATTGCTGTCACAGTATTGTGTAAGAAGTTGCAATTAATAACAACTAGATGGCAGCGGAAGACCACTAATGAGCACACAGACAGTGCTTGTCATGTTTGCTGATAGAGACATTAGAAAATCTTTATTATAACATTTAAAATCACATTTATTTACCATTTTGCTCATACACTTTTTTACAATTTTTACAGTAAAACATGAAAATAACATATACACTCTTTAAAAGGAGGACTTGCAATAACTGTCACAGTTCATTTATTTCAAATACCTAAAATTGCAACACAATATGTGTGAATTTATGCCCATGTCTAGTTTAACCATTTAATTTGTGTGTGTGTGTGTGTGAGTGTGTCTATGTGCGTAAGCATGCTTACGGAGTATTAACCATTTAATTTCTGTGTTTGTGTCCATGTTTGTATTAATATAATAGTTTAACCATTTAATTTCTGTTTGAAATTTTCAATGTGCTTTCGATGTGCCATACACCCAGGTGTCCCTATTTAACCTCAAAGGCCTTAAAAATGCTTGAACCCTGATAATTGCTGCTCACAGCTATACTTATTTTTTATTTATTTTTTTTTTTACAGCTGACTACTACCTATTATTATCAATATAATAATATTATATTTGTTAAATAATTTAGTATTCATTTTGAAATATTTTGTAGGCCTACTTAAATAATCTCAGACAATTTATGCTTGTAAATAATCACAGTTTCAAGATTTTACCAGTAACAAGTCAATCTAGGGTTTTACAGTAGGCTACCCATTTTTAATAATAATAATAGTAATTATTATAATTGTTGTTGTTGTTATATTTATTAGTAATAAACAGTGTTAAAAATTATAATTGTTATTATTATAGGACTGTATATGAAGGTGTATAGATAGATTATTAGATTAAAATATTTATTTATTTATTTATTTTTTTAAATTAAATATTATTTATTTATTTTCTTTATTTATTTATTTATTGTTCTTTACACTGATTACTGTTTTTCTCAGACAAATTAACCTTGAACATAATGCTAGTGTGTGTGTGTGTGTGTGTGTGTGTAAGTACTTCACGAAGACATGCATAATAAAGTATGTAGCGTTTGTGCATAACCTTGTCCTTTATGCAGAATGAAGCAGAGGAATGGGTGGACCCCGGAGGCCTGCTGACCAATCCCCTTGAAAGCAACTTGTTGGGCAAGTTTTGTTATTTAGACGCTCGTTGTCATCGGCAGTGCAGGACTGACCCATTTCGTTGAATGAACTGCGTGTGAGTGTGTGTATGGCGACTAGATGCGCTGTACAACATCGCGAACGATGAACGCCGGTTCGACGCTCTTTATTTTATCGTTATGCTGTTTTGGTTGTATTCAGTCCAGATCGCCGGCGCTGTCCTGTCCCAGCGGACAGTTCTTACTAAAAAATCAGTGCGCTTTATGTCATCCCACCTGCACGGAGTGTAAGGGCCATGAGCTATTCGAGTGCACCGCTTGTGGTTTAGGTAAGTGATACTTCACTATAATATTCTGTAAAGTTTAACACTTAAGGATCTATTGGATCAAACAGGTGCCTCCATCGGGACAATTCCCCAGTGCGCGTGCGCAGTAGAACAACTCTTTTTAGAACGATGTGATGTTTTCACAACGTTATCACAACTACTAAGTTATAGGAGTAAAACTATTATAACTATTAAGTTATAGGAGTACAAACTTGCATTTCAGGGATACTATAAAAGCTGTTCAATGAGTTCCTAAGCTACGATCAGAATTTTTTTATATTTAATTAAAAATGTAAGTCGAAATACATCTTAAAGCGTTTTTGCGTTGTTTTGGCCATTTGAATGATACGATTCTGTGGCAGCATTGTGCAGGTTCACAAAGAGGTTTTTCCAAGAGACAATTGGGAAGGCAAACCTCCAGTCGTCCGTGCACAGCTGCTGCGGTCAAACAATGAAGCCGCTCTCTCTATTTATCAACGTGACAAAGACTGATTTACCTCAAAAGAGAGTTTGTTTAGTGACCTCAAACATGAAAGTGTTGCGCACTTTTAATTACAGGAGTTGAAATTAAGGTCCCCTTCGTAAATGAGCCTATTATGATTTCGAGCAGTAATCGACATCACTGAGGAAGTTTTGACTAGCCTTTAAACACGGGAGTGGGAAAAGGAGAGACCACTTCCTTTATTGTGCAAGCTGATAATGTTTCTGTTTGGACATAGTTAACAAATACCTCAAGTTATGCTAGGTATCTATTGCCATTTTCTTTAGCCTCAGTTCCAGCAATCCGTTTCGAACTGAAACTGTGACCTATGTTAGTCACGCATAGGCTAGGCTAATAAATTATAAAATATTTCCTGTTGCTAACAAAATATGATTTAAGCAAGTTTTGCTAATGTTCCCATTAAGTATTAAACATTTCTGTCTCTAAATGTTACTCTTGGTAGTTTTCAATCAAGTAACATTTAAATCTGTTAGATGAATGTTCAACTTCAGTTTCAGAAAAGTGCTCCGTGAATGATGAATAAATAATGTTTTAGAACACTATTAAAGACCAGACAACTTTGAACACATTATTTTAAGGTTACCATGCCATACATCATCAGCTTCCTCCCTGAACAGTTGATGGTAGCCATTGCTAATATGACAAATATTGTGCAAGTCAATGGCTGCCGTCAACTGTTTGTTTCCCAAAATATTATCTTGTGCGTTCGAAAGAAGAAAGAAATTCCTACAGGTTTGGAATAAGTGGAGTGTGAGTAGGCTAAATGTTGACATATTTTTGGGTGAACTGTCCCTTTAAAGACGAGACCATTAAGTGCAGGAAGCTTTCATTCTTTGCTTCATCAGATAAATCAGTGCATCATTTGGGTATTTGAAGAGCGCTTCCTAATGTTGGAATTTTTCAGTGTGCACACTATTTAGAAAAGTGTATAAGTACACATATTAGGACAGACTTTGTCTGTAAGTTTTTGTTATGCCATTTCTTTTTTTAGTGGTTTTAATGGCAAAGAATTCTGGGTAGTTAAAGGGGCAGTTCAACCAGAAACGTAGCTGAATCCTTTCCATGAACAAGCTCCAAAGCACTAATGTATTACAATGTCCAGTGTTTCATGTAGAACAGAACAAGTCATTGGAACAGATAATAATTTAAGTCAATACTGGCCAATCTCGCCATCCATTGCTCATTAATAACAGCATATGGGTTTGAACTGCATGTGGGTGAGTAAATAAAAACAGAATAAAATTTTTTGGCTAAACTATTTCTTAATAGTACAGAATTAATAAGTAAACACTGGTCTTCAGCAAACCAAGCCGCTCTGTTTAGTAGGCGTTCATGGTTGCCATCCCTCCTTTTCAACCATCTCAAAGAAGAGTGCTGTAAATCTTAATCTCTCTCTCCACCGCCCGAGGTGGTTGAAGGGGGAGACCTTGCATCCACCAGTGTGTGACAACTACAACATTCCCAAAAGTTGCCGTTTGCTCTCCATAGGCCTTGTTTATGTATCCCGGTCTAGGCAAAAACTGTCAGCCAGATCCTTGCTACTGTTTCTATTTAAAGAAGAGTTCATGATAGACACAAGCAGATGTTGATATCGGAGTTTCAGTTTGCAGAAAGAGTAAACATTTAATGTGGCTTTCAACCCATTTATTTAATATAAAAAAACATGTCAACATGTCAAAATAATTTTCTTAAACTAGTGCATAAACAAAAGTGAAACTTATTTTTAAGATTTTAGAGATATGATGCATTAAACATATTTTCCCTCAAGTTCTCATTAACATAAGGTGAGCTTTGCGAAGTTAATAAAATATGTGTGTGTGTATATTTTTCTGCTTTTTTTCTTACTGTTTGTTTACCAAAGCAGCATTTATGTGATCAAAAATATGGTAAAACAGTAATATTGTGAAATATTATTGCAATTTAAATACATCAAATAATATATTAAAATGCAATTTATTCTTGTGAAGCAATCAGTATCATTGTCACATGATCCTTCAGAAACAACACAGGCTCATGACCAATTCGTATTGTATTTTATGCAATACGCAATATGTTGTATTCGTATAATATGCAATATGCCGTGAGATCGTTTTATTAGATTTTTATGAGATTGTTATATTAGTGTGGAAAATGTGCTGCTTAATATTTTTGTAAAAGCTTGCTTGATATTATTATTTGACAAAAGAACAGCAGTTAAGCTAAATTTATTTTCTTTGTTTCTCTATTTATTTTTTGGTAAGAGTGTAAAAGTAATAGGTGCTTATGCTAAATAAAGTATTTATTTCTTAATATCTGCAATATTTTTTAAACAGCAAATAATTAATACGCCACAGTAATGATTTGCTGTACTGCAACAACGATAATAACAGAATAACAAAAGCTGCAGCAGGTTACAAATTACATGCAGTTTCCTCCCAACACACACACACACACACATTTATATATCTAAGCAATTCAAATTCAAACATGAATCTAACCTCTGATCAGTGTAATGATCATTATTCAAATAAAGGTCATTTGGAGCCACATTACATGTGTTTTGTGTGTGATTTCAGATGAGGAGGGGAAGGAGCGTTTCTTGTATCAGGGCCACTGCAGGCTACACTGCCCACGAGAGTTTTATCCAGACCGAGAGCAGTACACCTGTCTTCCATGCATGCCTAACTGTGAGATCTGTGCTGACGCCAACGTTTGTGCTAAGTGCAGAGAAGGCTACAATCTTCAGAGCGGCATCTGTCTGACAGTCCTCTGTGGAGTTGGTGAGTCTGTCTTTCTTTAAAATGCATTGACAGGCCAGTTCAGATGACAGAATAGAGCGCTGCAGCGATGGCGTATTTTTGTAGGCCAACCTGAAGCTAGCATCACCCTGGTTCCTGCGACAAAAAATGTTACAGGATTTTTCCATCGACTTGGATTTTGTAAAACAAACTCATTTTGTTCATCATGATAACCTTCACAAATAAACAACCTAAATACAATCACCAGAAGTAAAAAACGATGTAAGTGAACTAAATCAAGGTTGCATGACTTCAAAATCTAATCAATCTATCTATCAATCATTGAAAGTTTCCAGGTTTTGACCCATGTTTTGAATTTTCTGGCAACTTCGGACCTTATTATCTTACTTCAGGTAACATAAATGCAATATTGATGCATGTATTTCGAAAGTTTAGATTTTAAGTTTTCAAAAGATACTGTATACACAGGTGCATCCCAATGAATTAGAGTGTCGCGGAAAAGTTCATTTCAGTAATTCAACTCAAATTGTAAAATTTGTGTATTAAGTAAAAAATAAAAAGCTGGTCAGCAGAAGGAAGCATGAAGCGCTCCAAAATAAACTGGTGCAGTGATGTTGGTTTTCAAAAAACATGATGGACCAACACCAGCAGATGACATTGCACCCCAAATCATCACAGACTGTCAAAACTTAACACTAGACTTCAAGCAACTCGGGCTATGAGTTTCTCCACCCTTCCTCCACACTGTAGGACCTTGGTTTCCAAATGAAATGACAAAACTTGCTCTCTTCTGAAAAGAGGACTTTGGACCACTGAGCAACAGTCCAGTTATTCTTCTCCTTGAGCACCTGCCCCTTTCCTCCTGGATGCCCAAAGTGCCCTTTTCTTGGGGTTTCTTTTTTTTTTTTTATGTGTATGTGTGTATGGAGCCCCGTCTTT